>JASANF010003818.1:0-10930 GCA_030248245.1 Trissonchulus sp. WLG1_4 | reverse complement strand
GACGTTTGTACATAGCAGATAACATCATTTATGATTTTAGTGCATGCTGAAAGCCCTAATCTCTAATAGATAGATTGCTATAGACTATGTAATTGCTGACGACAAGTTATGCATAGATTAAATAAGTCGTGAAAACTAAACACGCATAGTCTTAGCTGCCATTTCCAATATTTTTTATAAGAGTGAACGTGTTAATTTTGGTGTGAGATTGGCCGGTTGAGCTTGCCCATTACACTACTGACTCACGTCCCTCAATGGTAACATCTCCCCAGAAGATCCTCAGGAACCCCCATGGCAATTATTTGTTTTCTGATCCCGGCCGCATCACTGTCTGTCATAGGATCTCCGGTCGTCTCAGCACTATACTCTATGGCCTCCACCGTTTCGTAGACTATCTCCGTTTTGCGTTTGAAACGTTCCAGCCCCGTCCATTGACCGACTCTGCCCAGTTTTGCCGCTTGTGGCGCAACTAAAACAAAACTTTCACTTTTTTAAGATATGTACGTACTATCGAGAGTACATAATAGTACATCTAGGTACGCTCCCCGTGCCTGCGTCCAAGGCAAGACCACAAAATATTCCATTTTTGTACGGTTTTGAGTGTTTTTTACGGTTTCCTATTATGTACTCTTGATAACCTTCCCGCTTGACTTGTCTATATACCTATGTATGTAACAGCATGACTAAGGGCCTTATCCAAGATTGGATTTAACGGATTAGATTTAAATTAATTTTGCTAATACAGCACAAAATGAAAATAGCCGGCTGAAATTTCGCTTACATAATGTCGGTGTGTGCAAAGTTTCAGTAAATTACATTTAACTGAAACTGCGTTATTGACGAAATAAAGTTAAATCTAATCCGATAAATCCAATTTGCGAATAGACCCTAACACTTGTTCGTCATGTTGTCTGCTTATCCATAAGCAAACGGTTTTTCGCTGAGTTATGTGGTTTGCAGTTGTTCTGAAACTATTATGTAGGAGTCTAGAAGTGGTAAAAATACGCAATGAAAAGTTTTGCAATGATCTAACTATCAACTTTTTACTAGACAGATTAAAATATGAAATGAGTTTTAAATATGAAACGTTAATTCTAGGCAAAGAAACCTTTAATAGTTAAAACCTTAGGTCCGGTTCTCACTGGGCAAAAATATATGAAATAATCAATTATAAAAAGGGAAATCGAAACAAAAAAAGTAGGGTCAAAAACAACAAACATCTTAGTCAATCAGGTAACGGAAGCTTATTTTGACTATTACTTTTAGTTTTGCCGGATGAATGGATAAACTTATAAAATTGGCCATATTGGCAATTAGTTGGAATATACTTTTTGTATTAACAATGAAAAGCGCTTATAAATAGTTTCCATTATATGGATTCTTTTAGCTTGAGCATAACAGTATTATTTTGGAGCTGCTAATATTTTTACTTCAATTGCATAATTCTTTGTATTTGTAAACCAATGTTTGTATACCAAATTCGAGACGCAAACCTTTACAATATAATACACTTACTTGACTTCTTGAAGAACGCATATTTGTTCTTATCAAAAAAACTACCGTAACTTTCCGACACAGCAATACAACCCAACAGAAAAACGGCTAAAATTCGAAGTGCATCCATGATGCCCTTCGAAGGAAACTAATTTGGTTCCAGTTTAAGTCGACTTTTAAGAACATTTTTAAGACTTTTTTATAAGTTTATTTTTGCATATCGGCCTAAAACATTACATTACCAATATATACAGACGCAAGTAATTAATTTCGTCGTTAAAGTTATTAATTGCATGTCATTTGCGGTAATAAAAAGTGTTATTGTAATAATAATTGCGTATTCTAAATAAAAACTAAACCAGAATTTACGTTGACTAATTATTCATACTTAAAACTAGGCTTTGTAGCATACCAGCTTTTTTTACTCCAGATCCTTGATGCTGATTAAACTAATTTTTTAACATTATTTGTAACTTGTTTTTTGTTCTATTGATTAACTGCTTAAAGTTTACAATTAAAAGAGTAGCATAAGTAGGCGGATTTTCGAAATTGCGCACGCGTTGTGTTTTAGCATAAAATTTAAAAAAACTGGAAAAAACCGGTTAAAGCCTGCCTAAATGAGTGCCATTGAAATAAGATAGAGGAAAACGGTTGTTTCTTGAATTTCATGCAACGCTGCAAGCTGCCCCAGCACAGACCCAATTAAGTGAGAGTATTGCATTGTGCGTGCGTTTGTGTGCAGTGAAAGTACAGTTCCGGGTTGAACGCTACAGGCCTAAACAGAACTCTAGATTCAATAAGAAAAGCTTACATGGAAGTCTCCGTGTGATAAAAGCAAGAGGGCATGGATAAGAATAACCCAATTTTGAAAGAAAGAAGAAATTAGAGGGTGGAATAACGTAGGTAAACACCAGTCTAACAACTAGCCCCCAGTAGGGAAGAACCCTTTACCGGTGTCTGCCTGTCAAGTTTTAATGGATTGGGTCTGCTTACTTAAGCCCGGTTCATATTTGTCCTTAAAAACATAAGGACAAGGACAAAAACAAATTTTCGGCAGCTATTACAAAACATTGACAAAATATGTAGTTTTGTCTAACTGTTTGCATGCAAGCTGGCCTACAACAATACTACTTTTCTCAAAAATTCAGTCAAAAATCTCATAAAAATTTAGGTCATTTGGTCAGACAGCTTTCCTGGGATTGCTTAAGGACAAAAAGACAAGGACAAGGACAAGGACGAGTATGAACCGGGCTTAAGACTACACTGCGTAGCTTACTCTACTACCTAGCTTTTTCTGCTTATTTTTATCTGATCTAATTACATACAAAAACAAGTGAAAGTTTGGTGCAAAATGTCGTCATTAAATATTGCAGTTTGCTGCAAATTATTTGAAAACGTTTTCCGTATACTACGGCAAAGCCTGTTACGCAGCTTAAAATAATTTCAAACTGGTAACTCCAATTCTAAATCCAAAAATCGGTTCAATCTCAAAGAGCACGTGGCTCTTGTAAAAGAGATTAAGCTGATGAGAACAGATACTAACACTTTGATCTGAGCTTAGACAACTCGAGAAGCGATTCTGAAGCGAGGTGCAGTCTTTCATATATGCTTCTGATGAAGCGTTAACGCATTAGGTTTCATATAACAGTTGTGTACTTTCAAATGGTGTGAACTCTCCATGGCAATACAAGCGATACGACAGACACGCTCTAAACGCAGGCACACACACACAGACACAGACAAACAGTCTGCAGCATTGGCCAGCAGGGTAGTTTAACACAGTGAATGCAAAACAATAGACATGCTGTGCAACTTAGTCTGTAGCAATGGCCAGCAATACAGATGCACACAGATGCAAAAGTACAGCTAGCTCACAGTAAAACATACAGCCACACACAGAGCGTACTTTGCACTACAGCACACTATTCATATCAGAATGAACTTAAATACCTGTTGCGCTGTGGCGCAACAGGAACAATGCGGCAGGATGATAAGCATCCCAATTCATGTAGCCATTGGACTTTACGTTTTGATCAACCTGCTTCAACGTTTTGCAGCCTGCTCAACAGCGTTGAACGCTATGAGCACTTCGTTTCAAAGTTCTTCTCTAAAAGTAACAAAAATGCTGACAATGTGTTTAGAGTTTTCTGTTCATAGGAAGCAGTTTTATATTGAAGTTTTTGCTTGCGATTAAAAGAAAACTATTCCGTCTGGATAACACTTGTGTTTTTACGCCGGCCCCTGATACGCGGCCCATTGGCCGCGTATATACTATGTTCAGATTTTCTAAATCCTATGTAATTTCTGGTAGGTCGATTTTCCTACGTTAAATTACACTGGATAGGTATGTAGGTATGTAGGTCGCTCTCACTGTGCAAATGCAATTTCGAAAGACAGAAAGCAGGACTCCGCGAAATCAAAACAGTGAGCCCGGGGTGATTCGAACCACCAACCTTCTGATTCGAAATCAAATGCTCAGTAGATACAAGACGATCTACCATCTGAGCCAACCGGGCTTAAAAGGTTTGACTTTAAAAGTGTTGGTATTGCAGCAGTTGAAAATGTAGGTATTACGTAACGCCTACGTACTTATTTTCATTATTATTACTCTATAATAATACTAGTTGATCATTTTTTGATTGCACATTGCAATGAACTATCGTTTTACCTATGTACATTTTACATGTTAATATCGGTACACTAACTGATATCAGATCATGTTTCTAATTTCAAATTCTGAACTTTGCGGCTCGTTAGTCTAGTGGATTTATTTTCGCTCAGGGTGCTATAGGTCCCGGGTTCAATACCCGGACGAGCAAACTTTTTATGTTTTTGCTAAATCTAACTCTTACCTTTGCTTGGAGTTTAAAATTTAATTGTAAAATAAAGTGATTAAAACAGTTTTACTCACAAGTCGCAACCTATCAGTCAATCTGAATAGCGACGGTAAAATTAAACCTTCTTTTTTGAAAAATTACGGCAGGCGTTTCATTTTTCCTGTGAAGTATTGACGCTCCGGCGCCATAAAATGGTAATAATTTTTCACTCAGTACTCAGTCAGTAAACGAGTTTGCTGGTTTTGGTTTTAGTTACAGTTCATCAGTAATCAGTAAGGCTTTGGAGCAAATCAGCAGCACATGTGTACAATAAGAGGGATTTAAAAATCAGTTATTCCACAAATAATGGCCGCGTTTAATATTTCCTTTGGAATATTGACACTCAGGACTCACAATGTAACCACTTCTTACTCAGCAGAAGAGCTTGTTCAGTTTTATGTGTGATGTATGTCTAACAAATGCGATTAGTGTGAATACGGCGTTATTAACAGCCAAAATATGTAAAAAGAAACTATTTTCACATTTTGGAAAATTTATGTGAGTGGTTTGGCTCAAAGGAATTTGTTTTACAAAGGTCGGTTGTGTATTGTTCGGCTGCGGCCCGTTATTTTCCATTTTGCCCCTTGCATTGTATCTGCCCCCGGGCCCCGATGTACTGTTTTCTTCAATAAATAATATTCTAAACGGTTTTCTGTGGTTTTCCTCGAGTTTTTAGTCAAGTAGCGTAAATTTTAGGTTAGGCTTAGGGTTGAGGCTTAATGAGCGACGTAGGGTCCTCATTTCAGGGGAGTCACACTTTGGTCGCGGACCTAATCTACCTGAAGACCCAAGGCAAATCAACATAAAACTTAACACATGAATAAAAATTTGACAATTTCAGGAATAAATACCAACCCGGATTTTTAGTAAACGTATTGTTTTAAACTCGATCAAAATACGTAGTAAACATTACCTATTTGCAGTTAACGTATAGGTTTTGTATAGGTACATAAATAACACAGGTATTCATTTAACGTTCATTTAGAAACTACAACAGTGTAGCAACATCTATTTTTAGTTTTAGGAAAAGGAAACTTCTGCTTGTATGTATTGTATATATGTATATACATATCACTACACAAATACAAGAAAAATGACCAAGTAAGGGTTCCTCATCAGACTTATAAAACATTTACCTTACTTGAAATGTACGTAAAATAAAATAGGTAAACATCTTAGATTGGAAAATATATGGTTTCTGGTTTCTTATTGTTTAATTCAGGCAAACCAGTTGGAATAACTTAACTTTTCAAATCAGCAGTACTTTTCCTTGTCAATCCATTAATGTCAGTACTTGTCTGTATATATACGTTAATTATATAACTTTAAAGAAACTTTTAAATTCGGTAAAAACATACAGTATATTTGTGTAATAGGATAATTAACTATTTGTATTTGTTAGAGCAACTCCTGTGAAATACCGCTAATTTTAAAGATAAAGATATTTTAAAGGCATAAACTGTGGAAGAATACTGTGGGACAATACTAACCAAGACTTCATCTTAAGTAGGACCGCAGATATCTATTTCAGATGGTTTTCAATGAATTGGCCTTGGGAATCTTCATGTTCTGTAAAAAGAGCATTTGTTTCTGTATATATGATTTTACGGGCTGTCTCTGTATAATATGATTTTTTGATTTTTTGTTTTTTTGAAGCAGAATGTTCGTCGTTGAAGATGTTCATCATTAAAATTTTTGGGATGATAGAAACATTTTCAATGGAGAACATAGCACTGAATTATAGAACAAAAGTTCGTCGTTGAAAGATTTTAAATGACGAGCTTTGGTCTTTTAGAACGCTTTTATGTTCTACATAAATGACCAAAACTCGTCACTTTTTTTGCTCGCAAAAAATTTTCAACGGCGGACAGTTTCGAAGACGAACAATTGTCCTATAATTCAGTGTTCAAGTAATCAAAAACCAATTTAAAACTTGTGTTTGTGTTGCTAACACAATTTATCAGGCATTGTCTTTTTATGCTCGACTGACTTATCTAACTACCAACAGGTCTTTTACTAAAACAGTACTGACAAGCAATTAGTTTAACAGCAACAAAAACAACTGCAGACGTTATAGGTGTGCAAGGAAAAATATTTGCGTAATTTATTTGTAACAATCAGACTGATTACGCAATCTGTGCGAGATGTCATGTTAGTGGAATGCAGAAAACGGATTTGACTAAAACATGTCCGGTTTAATAAAAAAACGTCTGTTCTGGAAACTTCCTGATTGCAAAATGTAAAACTGTATTTACAAAAAACAACTTTTGACTATTATTGTTATTTGTGATATTTGATTGACTTTATATGGTGTCGTGAAAGCAAGACAATGCTTTTTGCAGTCCATTACTGTAAATACTTTTCTTATCCATTATAATTAATATCCACTCTAGGTGACTCGCCTTTGGATAAGGGTTGACTCAGAGGCTGTATTCTCATAAGAGTCTGGTAATGTTAAGGTAAAGTCGTATTATCAGACAATGACTAAAGCCAGTGGAATAGCGTGGGTTACTTTTAAGATTCGGGTCAGAAAGTGCTTTACCTGGGCCCAATTTTATAAAGATTTCAACGGCCCGTTGAACTCAACGGGCCGTTGAAAGTTCTCCGTTGAAAAAATTTCAATTTTATAAAGACTAGAAATGCTCCGTTGAGCTCAACGGCGCCGTTGAACTCGACGGAGCCGTTGAGCTCTACGGAGCCGTTGAAATTGTTTATAAAATTGAATAAAATTTCAACGGCTCCGTTGCGCTCAACGGCGGCTTTTTAAAAGAAAATTCGTTCTATCATAGAACGATTATATATAATTTTCAAGGCTCCGTTGAGCTCAACGGAGCCGTTGAAATTGTTTATAAAATTGGATAAAATTTCAACGGCTCCGTTGAGCTCAACGGAGCCGTTGAAATTTTTATAAAATTGGCTGATTTTTCAACGGTTCCGTTGAGCTCAACGGCGCCGTTGAGTTCAACGGGCCGTTGAAATCTTTATAAAATTGGGCCCTGGTCTTACAACTAAAAATAACCAGATATATCTGCAAATTGTCTAGCTCAATGGTGCACGTTAGCCGTGTTTTCAACATTTACCTTTAAGAGCAAAATTTCTTGTCAAGAGGTGAAATTTTCGCAGGTTCTATATTGATATTGTATAACTCGATTACAAAAAGTATCTTAGGGTGTTATCCAAAATTGGATTTATCGGATTAGATTTAACTTTACTTCGCCCATAACACAGCGTCAGTTAAAAGTAATTTACTGAAACTTTGCACACACCGAGCTAATGTATGTAAGCCGTGTTGGCCAAAATTTCAGCCGGCCATTTTTATTTTGTGCTGTGTTATTAGCAAAATCAATTTAAATCTAATCCGTTAAATCCAATCTTGGATAAGACCCTTAGTATGTTAACACTGAAAGCGATTCCATATTTAATCTATTGAGCAAGTTTAATATTTTGTAATTTTACTTTTTGCTACAGAGTAACTCAATAATCAATACGTAAGTGGTGGAAAAACGAGTAAATTCTGACATATATCGACTACATATGTTAACTTCTACTGCTAAAAATAACGTCAATCTTCTATCAAACAAGCTCAATCTGCGGCAAAAGCATTCAGTAAGCATCAAGAATCTGCTGTTAAGCACATTGGCCAGAGGCCATCGTAAACCTGTTGGGCTACAGAATAAGTGCCTTAAACAGCGAATCTTTTTACAGCAACTTAAACTGCAAAATCTGAGACAAGTTTCGGTAATTAGAAGTAGTTTAGTAAGTTATAGGTAGGTAGTTTAATATTAACTGACGTTACATAACTAAAGCTCATGTTTACTGATGGAGTGATTACGTGTAGTCAAGCATAATCACCATTCACCTATGCCCTCTTGTGGTCGAGTTGTTAGTTTATTAGATTTGCAACCATGGCGTCACCGGTTCGATTCCTAGAAGACGACTTTTTGTCAGCCTTTTGCATTTTCAATTTACGCTCACACAACCATGAAAGTAGCAACTCAGTGAATTACAAGGCGTTTTTATGTGACAGATGCCAAGTTACGCTAGAAGACGTGCAAAACACACTCCGCACTTTGCCACTTTAACGTTAATACTGCCTTAGGATTCCAAAATCAAAATTAAAATCCTGTTGGGCTGTGGCCCAACAGGAAAAAGAGAAGAACCGTTCTAAATCTACTGAAGAAGTGGATTTACTATTGGATAATAAATATTACCTAGACGATCTAAAACATATCACTTCACAGCAAACGATTATAAAAACAGTCAAAAATACGTAATAAATATGAATCATTAAATAGAAATGAAGACTGTATATGAAATACGTGCTTTATATGGTTCTGTGGGTCACAGCATGGTATGTAGTAAGAAGAATATTTCATTAAATGGTTCAAGAGTACTTGCTTACGAAAAACTCTGAGACATAGGTTTTTATTTGTAATTTAGAGTCAATATTTTGCAGTAATATCAGGCTAATATATTCTTGACAAAGGTTTAATTAGCTCACGATATGCGTGTTATGGTGATCATTTGACGTGACTGAGTGTCTTTTTTGAGCAGACAGATACGAGCTATATGCGATTTGTTGTTAATATGGGCGCAGGACTTGTAACATGTAACATTATATATGTTTATTTGGAAGCATATATAATACATACAATTGTGCATTGCCTGAAAAGCAATTGATTTGATTTGATTAAGGTGCTAGTTACGTTTTCGACGTTGTCCTATACTTCGGTATATGTGTTGTTATTACTTCATTTTCACGTAAACGTCCTACTAACTTGATTGTCAAGCATGGTAAAGCCAGACAGACACCGTGACTCAGAAATGTTTTTGACTTGCTTGAGTAAAATCACTTACAAAACGTTATAGAAAGCTGACAACAGTGTAGTCTATAACAAGCACGTCTTGCGAGTAAAGTTTAACCAATGTTCGATAGAGTTCGTTACGTATGTTACTTTACAACATGCTTTGATATTCTTCGAATATAAAACGCGGCACCAAAAGTTTTTAGGCCAACACTCTTAACATGTTAAGCTACATCTTGCTTTCAGAATCTTGACAATAATTTACGATGAAAATCAAGTTAAAAACCTTTCCATAATTAAAACAGCTCAGCATAAGCAATTTCAATACAGCCGAGTCAAAAGCAGTGCCAATGTACAGTTTGCATACGTTTGCATACGCCTGTGGAAAGTGGACCTCGAAGTGTTCAGGTACCGACGCGCTTATAAACAATTTAGGAAGCGTTGATGCGACAGGTTTCGTCATTACGGCACACTGTGTGCAAACTTTTTCAGCACTTGACTAACATGCAAGCGGGATTGCACTATTACAGTACACATGATATATTTACAACACTATACGCTGGGTCCAAGATTAACACACACACACTGAACACACACGCACACACAAACAATGCATTTTTACGACCTACCGATATTTACAACGCAAGTAACACAGGGAGAAGCAGATACATGCAAATCGAGCTTCTGTATTATAGTATATACGCGGCGGCTGAGGCCGCCGCGTAAAAACGGGTCTCAAACAGTTATTTTTCACCAAAATTTGCAGGACATTTAGTTAATGTTGTTTAGGTTCTAAACTATTTCCTCAAATGATGAACAATAACAATAAATTGAAAAAATAGCTAAACAGCCAACCTATAAGGGCCATGCTCGTGTATTGTCGAATTCAAACAAAATTATTATTGTTATATTTGTGTTGGCTACAATGCTATTAAAAATTGAAGAACTTTCACTAAAAAGCAAACTAGGATGATGATGATGATTATGAGTCAAAATATACATTTGCATAGATTTTATCAAGAGTACAATAATAGTCCTATTATGTACTACTGATTTTATGCATATTGTTACTAACCAGAGTAGGAAAGAAAACAGTGACAGTCTTCTGATGATTAGATCTCTTAATCTACTCTTGTAAATTATGTATTTAAAACTAATTCGTCATTGTTATCTTTATATGCTGTTTTTGGAACCAAACTACTAGCTTAAAAGACGGCAAAGTTAATGATATCAAAGTAACGTGTATGAATAAAGCCAGGCTTAAGTAGTTTTCAAGTATTTATTACCTCGGTAATGAAAATGATTAGTTCTAATCTAATGCTTTATAGTGTTTTACTAGACATCTGAAATTGATTACTAGCAGACGGTTGTTACGTTCAGTTTTTTTTGTCAAGAACAAAAACTGTGGTTTTTTTATGAATTTACCTAGGATTAAACAATATTGCTGAGTATTAACTGACGGTTATGGCAATGAAATCAATTTTTCACTGCAACATTGATATTATGAGGAAAGTTAAATCGGTTTCAAACTTTTTTCAAATGTTCAGTTGCAGTTTTACCTTCTCCTTTCAGTTTCTTTGCTTTTCAGTACAATATTACAGATGTTTTCTATTAAACAAACAACACTCAAGCCATGATTGTTCTTAGCAACGAACTACTAAGTACTAAGTACTACCTACTGTATTCCTATTACATACATACTTAAGTACTTAAATATTTTTGTACGTTAGTACTTTAGTATTAGCAAGACTACAT
>JASANF010003815.1:0-23107 GCA_030248245.1 Trissonchulus sp. WLG1_4 | reverse complement strand
TGAAGTGAAGCGAAGGAAAAGAAAGAGTTATTCGTAGTTGTTGTTCTTGTTGTTGTAACCAGGCTTGCTTTTTCTGTTTAAACCCTGTGGAACCTTTGTTTTGGTACGGTAAAAGTATTTATTCAGTAACCAAAAGCAGTTATAAACCACAAAGATTTGTTCTGTGGAAAATCCAAGAGTTATTTGTTATGTATTTGTTTGTCTCACTTTTCATTAACGTACTCTTGTTCTTTTTGAACAAAGGACTTGTTACCTCACGTATTGTTGACACTATTGTGTCACGTGTCTGAATAACACTATTGTTGACATCACGTTTGGACAATATAACCTAGTTTCGTACTTCTTCGGGATGAACTATGACAGAAGACACTTTTTTGTCTCTGAATAAGTTATTTTATTAGTAGATATTATATACATGTGTTTATTGTTATTACAGTCAATTCGTGCAATTGAATATCCAAATATCGTTTGTTCTGAATATCCAAAATACCTATTCTCTGATTGCCCTTATTGTCTGTTTAGTACACAAGATCTTGGAACTTGAGTAAAAGTATAGATCTATAGTCACAATGAATAACAGCTCTATCAATGCTAAGGCCCCTATATCAGTGGTACCATACGTTATATACAGCATTTACTTGGTGCTAGGAGTTATCCAATTGGGGCGGGAATGCCCTTATTCTAGCCGATTTTGGGTCCAGCAAGACGCTTCGCAGCAAAGAGTATGTTTTGCCGGGAGCATTGGCTGTTTGTGATGGGATCTGTGGGACTGGGACAGTTATTTGCGGGAACATACCGCTTATATGTCATCATCAGCGGGCTGTCCCACATTTTGCTGTCCCCCTGGGAATGTCTCTTGGAAGCCCCATAACTTGTGCATTTTGGTGGGCATTTTTTGTAACCGAACCATGCTGCTATTGATTTCTATCGATCGATTAATCGCTTGTGTCGTACATTCTGAAGTTATATAAAGCTGATATGTGTCCCACATGTTTGTGTTCGTTGCTGGTGGCACCGCATGTGTTTGTTTTGGTATCGGAGCAACCGTCTACGTGTCCTACTTTTGGACTCCCGTCGTAGGTCGAGTCTACCCCAAAATCTGTCTAACTTCTTGGGTCGTTCCTGGTTGGTTCTACGCCTATGTCTTTACACTTTTTCAATTCGGCATTTCGGCCATAACAGCCTTAGTTTACGTTATCGCCATGTGTTTTTTATGGCTTGGGAATCGAAATGAAGAACTTTTCGACGAACTTCTAAAAGCTAAGCGTAAGCGGCAAGCCAAAGTAACTAAGATGCTACTGATCATAATCGTCGTCGGCGTTATACTTTACACAATCCCATCCAGTATCATGAGTTACTTCGCTTTCACGAACACCAAAGCTACGGGACTTGTGCTGCCGATTTGTTGGATATTGATGAGTAGTAATTCAGCAAATAACACCTTTATTTACTTCGCCAAAAATAAAGACATTCGTGATGGCGCTAGAAAGTTTATTCCCTTCGGCGGATCCAAAGTTTCCGTGGCTACATCAGAAAGCACTGGCTTTGCTAAACCGCCACAAAAATTTTAGTAAACTTTGGTTAAAGTCGCTTAGGTATATACCTATAGGTCTTTTGTCCTTGACCGTATTGTTTTGATTTCAAGATTTATCTGATTCAAATAAAACTACCTGGCCAAATGACCCAATTTTGTGCATAAACAAACTTGGTTCAATTTAAGTTTGTACGTAATGGTTTTTAGGTAACCGAAGCATGTGTCAGCTGTCAGCTGTCAACCAACTAACCAACGCAGTACGACGTACAAACAGTAAGCTATTTTGAAATGCGGAAAACGCGTAGGGTGCACTATGCCATGTGTTGTGAATGACACCCCTATGTATAACAAAACATAGCTCAATTTATACCTAACTCGAAGCTGCAAAATTTGTCCCATGTAGTGTAGGTAGGTAGTAGGTACACCCTATACATGTGGCATCGTGCCGTGTGACACTCCAAGGGTTACTTCATGTTTTCTCTCGTAGAGTGAAACAGGGTAGGTATGGTCATGTGTAGTCAAACTGTGTCAACTCATGTTTGATATTCCAAATAAGTGTAACCTACTGTCATGTTGCACTAGCAGGGAATGAACTAGCCCAACTCGATGCGATGCGAAACGCTTCTACCTCAACGAAGACAAACATTGAATCATGTATTTACTTTCAACATTTTAATAATAAATTAATATATTTTATACAATATATACAAACATTATAATGTAATTTATTAGTCTGACAAACAAGCAATGCTGAATCTCGATAGAAAAAACAGGTGGCGTGTTATTCGGATGATTCACATCAATATGTCCGTTCAGCCGGTATAATAACAATCACTTTACTCTTTGTATGACGTTAAAAGGGTAGCTGAGTTTTTGCGCATGAAATTTGTGACAAACGGCGGTTAGGTATCAATCAAACCTGGTGCCCAATTAACGACAAAAATTATTGTCCTTTTCGCAACGAAACATGTTTTTACGTTTCCTCCTGTGTCCTTTAACAACATTTGATCAAACTTTCGGCATATGTGCAGAAAAAGTGGCTATGTATATATTTATTTATTCGTACTGAAAATCAAAGAAACTGTTCGCCTGCATACCTTCAAACCTTATAGAGTCACTTTCCAATTAGCATAAATTCAAACTGCTATGCCGATAATTATTAGTTACATCTTACACACTGACCCTATACTCTTGCCCTATCATACCATAAAATAAACAAAAATCAAAACCAAAAATAATACAATCTTTTAAGGCCAAAAATCCATCACTTTGCTTCAGAGCCTGGAATCAGGTCAAAATTGTGGACAATGTCTATTCTAGGCACGTTGGTCACGGCTGCCGCGTTCTGAGCGTCGAGGGAGGGCAAAGCCAGGGCCCCGCACAACTTGAGCTGTTTCAGCCTCGACTCCCATTCCATGCGTTGCGCCCCCAACAGGCTGTCAGCCTCCATGCCGTGGCGAAGAATCAGTTCTTCCTACAACAGAAACACCCTTAAGCCCGGTTCATACTTGTCCTGAAGGACACGGGGACCGGGACAAGGACATATTGCGCTCAGCTGCTGTGTAAAATTGACAAATGCGTTTGAGCTGTTTGTATACGGTCTAGAAGAGACCTCAGCTGTCTTCATGCAAAAAAGTAGCATATTTGGATGGCCAGATTTCTTGGTATTGCTAGAGGACAAAACGATGGGGACAAGGACAAGTATGAACCGGGCTTTGGTCGCTTGCTAGTGTTAAGAAAGAGAGAAAGAGACTCTTAAAAGCCCGGTTCATATTTTGTCCTTTAAGGTCATAGGGACAGGGACAAGGCCAATAAGTTTTGGTTAGCTGCTGTGACGTATCGACAGCATTGTTCCTTCTATTTTTTGTATAAAAACTGGACTTTGGCCCAACTGCCTTCGTAAGAAAAATTGGCTCAATTAGTCAGGAAGTTTTCTTGGAACTTCTTAAGGACATGTATACGGACGAGTATGCCCCGGGCTTAACGAGACAATATCGAAATGACCTAGGGAGGATTCGAAGCACACATCTCTGAATCTGAAGACCAGCGCTCTACCATTTGAACTACTCGGCCAATGCTGAGCTGAGCTGTCATTCATCAACCAAAAACAAAACATCTAGAACCGTATCACACTGTCAAAAATTGCGTTGCCACCAAAAAGTCCGTTTGGGTACTACAATGCTTTTCAAAAATGCAATACAGCATCGCAATAAAAACACCGTGTGTGTGATTACAGGTTTGATCACACATGTAACGGGGTCAAAATTTTTGGGACGCTCCCCCCCCCTGGTCGACCTAAAATACGCTAAATTTCGCAAATTTTGTAACAAATTTCGCAAAACAGTGCCATTTTTTTAAATTTTGGGGACTCTCGCCGCCTGGGCCCTCGACTTGGCGGGTCCCCCCCACCCCCCCTTCAATGTATGGGTTTGATATGAAAACACCATTTGTGAATACCAAACGACCCGCTTGCCAGTGATACCTTTCTTTTGCTGAACCTGCTCAGGACGTCTTGAGTCCACTCACACATCTCTTTGCTGGGGCACTGCAGAGATGATACATCTTCCGTCTGAAATAACACATCACTACCAAATTGATATTATATTAATATGATTTCGTTTTCGCCATCGAACTTAATATTATGTTACATATAGATGCGAGTCACAAACAGTGTGAGCAACCTTTCAGTATCTACTGCAATTATTATTGTTGTCCACTGGTTTATAAATAACAACACTATTCATCCCAAACGGACAAACCCTAGGGGCGGTGTTTACCTTTTCAAGGACGACGGGGTTGTATATTTCGGCATCGCGGAATATGCGGACAGCGGAGAGGGGGGTCGGGTTTGCGGTGCCCTGGCCGGCGTTGCAGCGCGACATCCGATTGTGCACTCGCAACACTTCTTTCTCGCACGCCAAAACCAGTCGCTCCTGAACAAACAAAACACTACTAAAGTCTGACCAGAAATTGCTGAACCCTGAGACAAAACAATGATGGCGTGCTTTTTGTGCGTGACTACTCGCTGTACTCTTGATGCAACTTGTTCTGTTCCTAAAATGAAATCGCGTGTTTCTTTTTGTACCAGGCGCTATCATTTTTTGGTCAGACTTAAGTCGTAAACCGTATATCCGTTCGGCCAACCAAATTACAATAATAAAATCACTTTATTAATAGTGCATAAAATCTGCATACGGCGTGATTATTTTTCTACTTTACCCGCTGAACGAACATAATATACGGATGTAAGTATGAGTCGACCCTAATTCACGTCCAGAAAATCATGCGTGTCAAATCTCCCAACACCTCAAAGCTGACTAGATTGAGTTTGCAGACACATGCGGCTAAGCTCACAATGTAAAAAAAGCAGACACGAAGGATTCAACCAATAAGATTCGTCCCTTTTCAAAAATAAAGGCTCCGGTATTCGAACACGAGCCTCTCGCGTCCAAGTCAAAAATGCTAACCACTACACCACAGTCCCCAAAAGTCTTGTAAAAAAACTGACCCTCTCCACCCTGTGCTGCAAACGATACCGGTTTCGTTCGGACTCTTGGCTCTCCAACAATTCCCGCAACGAATCACACAGGGCCGGGGCCGGGGGGCATTTCTGAAATAAAGCCCAAATTAATTTGGCATAATCAATATCTTATTATAGCCCACTTAGAAAAGGTAGGGGCAGGAAAACTCAAGGTTCAAGAATCACCTCTATAGCAATGTCAACAATTAATAATTAACCTTGAAGGTTCACTGGGCTCGATTCGTACTTTCAGCCGCATGTCCATTCCGCCGGCAAAATTACGACATAATCACGCCCCAAATAGTGTTTAAGATCAGATTGTGGCATGATTATTTCATAATTGCCGGCTGAACGAACATACGGCTGTAAGTATGAATCGACCCTCAGTAGAGTTACAATCGCTAAAATGCGTTGCTTTAATAATTTATCCATAAAATCAAATTTTCAAGAGTTCTTAGCTAAAAACAGCACAGTTTTTGTTCCAGTTTTCCACATCTGCGCTATGCCTTCCCCTTCATGGGGCCTTCGTGCATAAATTGCAAGAAAATGAGATAGCCTATAAAATTTTACATCTCCAGCAATTATAGCAAAACCAACCTTTGGCGGTTCAGCTTCTTGTTGAAATCGTCGCAATAAATATGACTTTTTGGACAACAGGAACTTGCTAAAGTCCGGCGGTCGCTGATAGTCCACTGGCTGCGCCTCCACGTCCCACCTTTCTTGCAGCTGAAATGGGATTAAACTGATTAAAAACAGGATTAAATTAAACTGATTAAATTAGCTGAATTAAAAATGGAATTAGCTGGATTGAAGAGATTAACCATACGGCTCATTAATCCCTCAAGCCAAACAGTAAACGCGTTCAGTGATTGTAGTTTTTTATTCCCATGTTTGAGCTTGAGGAAACTTTTTGATTAGACTGTGATAAAACTAAGGGCCTTAATCAGTATTAAATTTAGCGAAATAGACTTAAATTTATCTGCTTACTAGGACGAAACAATATGATGTTGTGATTGAAGTAGAGACTGAAAAAGACAGAAGAGTGGAGTGTTTCAATAATGATCACATTATTTTATCTGATGCAGTGGTATTACCTCAAAAATGTTTCAAAATCCGTTAGATACACTTTTTCATAGAAAATCACGTTCAGATTTTCATTACCAAAAGTGTTGTCACTGAACCCGAGCTTGTTCAGACCCTCTAAATGTCAGAAATCGATAGGGATTTAGTTTAAAAGTCTAGCTCATGCTTGTCCGAAGCAAGTGTCCGTAAGCAAATACAAAAAAAACTGCTACTATATTGCAGTAACGAGTTTTTTGATTTGCTAGTCTCACTTGCACAACAAAAATAATTGGCTGTTAGCAGCTATCCGTGTTTCTGCAATCACGAAGCAAACTTTTGCCTTACGGAAAAGCGGACACACTTAGGGACAAGCATGAACTAGGCTTTACCAAACACCCAAAAACCTGTATTTTCATCTAACCTGGCTTCTCAAATCCAGGAAAGCATCATAGGAGTTTTTGTTCAAAATCCTGAGCACGGGATGTTGTGTGGGCGCCCCCGCAGTGACCGAACTTCGACTGCTTTCATCGTGACACGAATTGGAGGTAGCGGGCGAATTGACCGGGGTATGCTGATCCAGCAGATTTAGACTGCTGGAAATCTGCGAGCTAGTCTCCTCACTAGCTGCCGTGCTAGCCGCCGGCTTATTGGCTCGTCGCTTACGGGGCGGCGCCAGGCAAGACGTGGAACCGGCGCTTGCCGGCGTTGCCTGGCCGGAATTAGAATTGGTATCCGCTTCCGGATTGGAGTCCGACTTTTTGGACGGCCAATAAGGGATAGCGTCTAGTACTTGACTCTGCAGCTGGGCTCCATGCAGTCTGACGCGACTCCGGGTCACACGCTGCTGACTCGTGGTGGCGTCTTTTGTAGCGCCGGCAGCGGTTGTCGCAGGGGGGGTCCGTCTGGGGTCGGTCTGCTGGCCAGGGCCGCACAAAAGTTCCGGAGAGGTATCGTCCAGAAATTGTTCGCTTCCCGCAGGGGTGGACATGATATCCTGGCCCCCCGGTGTCGTAGCTCTGGAGGCGACCACATAGGGCAGTGGAGGGGGCACTTTGTTGGCAGTCGAACTTTTGCCCGCTGTCCCCGCGAGCGAACTGGTGCTATCGTGCTTATCCATGGACAACCGGGTGATGCTGGGAAACACAATTTTCAAGGGGGGCACTTTGGGTCGACTGCCCCCCTCCGTAGATCCTTGACTGTCCGCGGGGCTACACTGTTCCCCCCCGGTTGGCGTGTCGTCCAGTTTTGCCCCAGCGTTGATGGAACTATCCAGACTCAGTGGCTCCAGGAGGGACCCGGTGGCCCAGGCTTCAAGAATCGGCTTTGATTCCAAGCCCCCGTCGTTGCCGGCTGCGGTGTCGCCCCCTCGCGACGGTCTAGAAGCACTGGCTTCAGCTACAGGAGCAGCCGCCGTGGGAGCGACCGAATCTGACGCCGGCTCCAGCTTCACACTCGATTTGGCCGCTTCTGCCGGATGCAATTTTGTAGCCGAGGATGCAAAATGTGGCGACAGTTTATGGCTAGCGGATACAGCAGAGCTGTCCAGATGACTGATACCTGTTTTGACCGACAGTGATTTTGTGGTCGGCTTGACGTGATCAGCAGATTCGTCCAGATCAGTGGATCCACGAGATCCAGATTTGCTCCCAGCAGATCCCGGCGCTGATTGCTGATTGGCCAGCTGCTTTCCACCAATTGTTGCAGGGCCGGTGACCAAACCAGGGGCGCTGGGAAAACTCCCAGAGGGGGATTTTTTGACGCCCCCCGCAACCAAGGGGGGCGTTTTGATGCTGATTTTCTCCGAGCTCACTTTACCGGCAGCAGGAATAGACAGGCCACTCGCAGAGCCGTCTTTTTCAGTGCCACTGGCCGAGTGCAACTGCAAGGGTCCGCCAAATTTGTTCGGCAAAGCATCATCATCAGACTCCGAGCTGTGAAACTCATAGACGTCGGCCGGTTTTTTGCGTTTCACCTCACGACCCCCCTTCCCGGTTCGCTCAGCGCGTCTCTTCCGGTGCTCCCCCCCGCCGGCCCCCAAACAGCCCTCAAGGCGAGCTTTGAAGGAAAGCAGGGATTTTTTGGGCAGAGGTTTTTCTAGGATAGTAGCTGCTTGCGGCACCGCCGGTACCGGTTCCGAGGTCCCGGTTCCCGGACCCGGAACCGGTTTTTCGCTCCGCCCACCCACCGGACCTCCAATACCGCTGAGTTTCCGCTGCGGAAGGCTAGACCTAGATTCCATGGGCACCGCCCCACCGGCACTAGCAGCGGAATTCTTACGTGACGTCACCGGAGTCACGCTGCCGGCGTCTGCTGTCATCTGATTGGCCGGCGGCTGGCTGGGAGGCGGAGCTTGCAGCCCATATTTACCACTAGCCATTGTGGAGCCGGCGGCGGCTGATTTGATTGGATGCCCGGGTGTCACGTGATGCTCTGGCTGTTTCACACCAGTAGACGACTCTTGACTCGCCGTCGCGGACATTCTACGCAGCGGCAGATCCCCGCTTAAAAGTTTACGACCAAATTCCGTTGTTTGCTGAAATAGACTAGCTGCACTAGAACCCGTAGTAGTCGTAGGAGTAGTAGTAGTAGTAGTAGTATGAGTAGTTGTTGTAGTATCAGTTGTAGTAGTACTACTAGTACCCGCAGGTGCACTGGATACAGTACTAGTACTACTGTGTCCGTGTACAGTTGTGGCTGCGGTTACTGCACCAGTGGTCACAGTAGTAGTAGTAGCAGTAGTAGTAGCATTATTAGTACCAACAGCTGCTATGGTTGTTGTAGATCCAAGTTTACCATGTTTCGCATCAGTAGTATCAGATGAGCTAGTGGCACGTTGGTCAAGTACCGTGGGATCTTTTCCACCGCCAGACTGTGAGACGCCTGAGCTATGATGATGATGTGCCGAATGACTAGACTTCAGTCTATCTAGTCTATCCTTGTGTGCGCTGAGAATTCTAGACGGCGGAGTTTCGGGCAAATTAAAGGGCAAATCGGTCAGCAATAGGGCTGGAGACTTAGCCGCTGTTCTCACCACATTACTGCCTTTTGTCGCAGACACGCCGGCGCCTATGGGGGTAGTCTTATGCGACTTCCCATGCAACGGGGTAGGTTTACCCGATTCAGTAGTTGTCGACAGTTTGGCTGGTTTCTCGTTAGTTTTGCCTTCTTTGTGTGATTGGCTTGTGTGGTGATGACCACCAGAAGATTTTGAGCCACCGCTACTAGGCTCATGTCTAGGCGACCGGTTGCTGCTGTGATGATGATGATGTTGCTCCTTCAGACTGGCTTCTTTGGCGGCAGGAATTTTATGAGAACCACTTCCGTGTTCTTTTTCTTTTTCTCTTTCTTTCTCAGCTTCTTTTTCTTTTTCTTTCTCTCGATGCAACCCGCTAGCCCCGCAACTTCCAGGACTACCCACGGGTGTTTCCCGAACGAAAGCACCCGAATGGTCAATGGTGATTTTGCTATGACGCTTTTTCAACTTCTTGACTTTCTCTTCTTTTTCTTTCTCCTTTTCTTTTCTTTCCTCTCGGCTGGAATCGTCCGTTTTCCGCGACCCCTTGGCCGTCGACCCCCCACTGGAATGTTGTCGTTCCACTTTCGAATGGCCCGCCTCCCCGTGGCTGCTCGATTTCGAGTGATCCACACTTTTTCGGGGAATCGACGAAACGGGGGATGACATATCGGCTGAATCTTTGCTTCCTCGAAACGCCGACGACACAGAATCTACAAATAATAAAAAAATAATACTTCAATATCTCAAGCAAACCGTGACCAAATTTTTTTCAAAAACAAAGTACTTATAGGGACGTCATAAGTAACCTAATAACCGGTCGTACTTAATACTAATTTAATGTGTATTATTTCACGAGGGGAAGCCGCAATCTGAGTAGAATATGACAGTGTAAATCTGTTAATCTGATCTCAACCCCCTTCAGCAGTATACATGTAACGGGGTCAAAATTTTGGGGGGGCCTCTCCGGCCAAATTTTGGGGACCCTCCCCACCAGATCGACCAAAAATACCCTAAATTTTGCAAAATTTTCTGAAAATTTCCCCAAAAAGTGCCATTTTTTCTAAATTTTGCCCAAATTTTGGGGACCCTCCCCCCCGGGTCCTCGATTTTGAGGGGGTCCCACCCATCCCCCCTCAAACATGTATGTTCAGCAGAGTATCCAAGTTATCAACTATCCCCTACCCACCTCACCTCAGGGCCTGCTGCACAAAAGTTTATTAGTTATCAATTATCAGTTATCAGTAAATTTTTATCAGTTATCAGTGTAGACTTGCACAAAATTATCAGTAATTTACTGATAAATTCAAAGTGCAATTCATATAGGACAGATAACTGCTAATAATTATCAGTTACAAGTAAATTTTGTGCAACGCATTTTACCGAAAATTCACCGATAATAACTGATAATTTATCAGTGTTTTGTGCAACGGGAGCCCAGATGACGAGTCACCACTGACTGACCAGCCGTGATAGTCCTATTGAAGTCCGTAGTCTCCGAGTCGCAGTCAGACAGGACGGCGCCACTGTAGCCCGGACTAGAGTTGGGCGTGCCGGACAGCGGGGAGTCTAAGCTGGGCGGCTTGCTAGTCCAGTGACGCGGCAGCCCGTGCACCAACAGCTCCCGCACGTCGTCCTCGGTGGCCACGTCCACGGCCCGCTCGCCTGCGTCATTCACAATGCTCGTGTCCGCTCCGTGCACCAGGAGCAACATGATCAGCTAAAAAACACGACTTTATAGTAGTAGTAGTAGTAGTAGTTTTTTATATATTTATATATATATATATATATATATATATATATATATATATATATATATATATACGTAGTATATTATCGTAACAGTATTTTTAATTTATAGCTGGCATATTTTTAGTGGGGGGGGGGGGGGGCGCCAACCCCCCATTCGGTCCGGAGCCCCCCATTTTAGTCGCTCCCCCCCCCCATTTCAGATGGGGTGCCCCCACAGAGCCTGAAATTTTTTTCCGAAAGGAAGTTTTTTGCGACTTTTTAGCAGTAGCGATGTCGCCTTGGTAGGGTTTTCTGGTCCTTTTTCGTTAAACTTGGTAACAGTGTAGCTATTATAACGTACAAAGGCGTAACATTTAAAGCATAAGACCCATTTTTTGGCCTAAAAATAGTGTTTTTATCGTGAATAAATAATGAATATATATACTACTAAAAAAAATATTTTTTATAGTAGTATATAAATTCTCGTAATAGCATTTTTAATACATTTATAGTACAATAACAATAGTAGTAATATTCTCTGTGTCCTTGGGGACAAGCATAAAACCGACTTTAAATCTGTTCCATCTCGCCCCCCCTTGCTCACTCGTTTATGCCCCGCCACGGCTGCATCGTGCAGGGGGGTGTCCTTGTCGGCGCTGCACGAGTTCACATTGGCACCATGCTTGATCAGGATTTTGGCCGTGCTGTAATGACCGTGGTTGCAGGCTTCGTGCAGGGGGGTCCAGCCTAAAAATATTATATGCTCCCCTCTTGGCACCTTTAAATGAAAGGCCAGGGGGGGGGGCAAGCCGCCCCCACGATTTGAGATACCGGGACAAGCTACCCCTCAAATTCGACCCAGCGGGACAAGGCCCCCTCCCCAATGCTGAAAAAAGGTGCCCAAAACTCAAATGCTGCTTCTGCTTCAAAATCAGCAAAAAGCGAAAAAAATGCTAAAAATATCCAAATTTTGCAAAAAAATTCCCATTTTTGGGCAAATATTGGAATATTTTGCGTTGTCCCGAAACGAAACGAAACTTTGCGAAAGTCCCCGAAACCTTGGGACAAGCCCCCCTAAAATTTCGAAAAAACCGGGACAGCCACCCCCCAGACTGAAACCCCGTGTATATATATATATACACCTTCACCCCTCAATATATACATAGTACAATATTATTTACCAGCATAGTCTACACAGTTGACATCGGCGCCGTCCTGTATGAGTTGTCGGCAGAGGCGGTGGTCCCCTCGGATGGCGCCCAGGTGCAGCGGAGTCTCTCCTCGTTGGTTCCGCTTGTGCACGCGCGACTGACGCCCCTTGTTTTTCCACGAGCTGCTGCCACTGCACGGGCCGGGGGACTTGGGCGCCTCTGAAAATACATAATATGCCTCCGTTCTAAGGATAAGACAGATTCACAAAGCTTGCTGAAGTTTTGAAGTTTGATGTTTTGAAGCAAAGAGAATACCATGGCACTACGGCACTCTTTTTAGTTGGAGCAATGTTCTAGTCATTTTGTCATTTCTTTACCGATGGCTTTAGAAACACACTTTAAAAAACAGAAGGGTACGTACGCACAAACTATATATATGCGAAAATGGAGCTACCACTTTAGGCAAAATATTATGAGACAATCAGAGCTGCTGTTTTCTCAGAGTTACGAAGACGTAAGTAGCGCTACTGTATATAGAGCATTACTTCCGCATATACGTAAAGCTAAATTGAAAACATTGTTATCATTCATCATAAAGACGAAACAATCATTCTCAGATCTGACCTACCTGTTCCAGCCACCCCTCCCCCATCCGTGGCCGTCATCTGCATGAGCAGGGCCAACTGTTGTCGCTCGGACAGGGGGTAGGTGATGGGTCGAGCGGAGCTTGACGGGGTGCCATGGGGGGTCTTGGGCGTGCCACTGCTCGGAGTCCCGCACAGGCCACCCTCCCCCAGCAGACGACGACGCTTGCTGCCCACTGAACGGCGCTCTGCAACAAACAAAAGTATGCATCAGGAGTACGCAATTGTAAAAATTATATATGACATCGGGAGTAAG
Organism: Trissonchulus sp. WLG1_4; assembly: GCA_030248245.1. NCBI lineage: Eukaryota > Metazoa > Nematoda > Enoplea > Enoplida > Ironidae > Trissonchulus > Trissonchulus sp. WLG1_4. The sequence continues at coordinate 10,196 of JASANF010003815.1, read as the reverse complement.
AAATTTACGCATCGGGAGTCGGCAATGCTAAACATCAGAGCTCCGTTGCACAAAACATTTATCAGTGCCATGCACAAAGACAAAACACAGATAAATAATCAGTAAACTGCGGTGCACAAAATCGTAACACATAAAATTAAAAAGCAATAAAAATTATCAGCAAGTTAGTGATAAACTTTACGCAACGCTAGGCTGATAACTGATAAAATTTAAAAATTTCGAAAAACCTGGACAAGCTCTTCCCCCACACTGAGACGCTGTGTACGTGACTTGAATTGACTTATGGGCCCCAGACGATTACACGATTATAATAAATATCAGGAGTATATACATTATAAAAAATAACTACCATCGTCTAGCTCCGAGGGATTAGGACTGGAGAAGTGTTGGCTGGACGTGGTAGAGGACTTGCCCGCGTCACTCAGATTGTCCCCGTCCGACGCGTCCCCGCCCCCACTCTCCTGAAATAGACAAGTCTAGCTTGTCACGCCAACCGCCTATATACATTCCATAAGAATTATGGAAAAAATGAAAAAACCTCACACCTCAACATGGAATTAATTAAAAATATAAAAACATCAACATTTGATCGCAAAAATATATATCCTATATTACACAATAGTTTGCTGGGTGGGCATAAATTAGAAGCGACCTCCTTACTTTAACGCCATCCGTATCAACAGACAAGGAGCTGAAGTCAGCCATCACAGGGTTCAAATCAAGTAGTGTAATCCGCCAGCAACAGCAAACATACTAATAGCAAAGCAGGAGCTAAGATTAATCCTGAAATAAAGTATACTCAAATGAAACCCCAAAATCGCCTCAGAACGCCGTAAAATGCTTCAAAAATGACCAAAAAAACGAAAAAATCGCTGAAAATATAGGAATTTCGCGAAAATTTCCTATTTTTAGGCAAAAATTGGAAATTTTCGCGTTTTGGGGACAAAATATTGGGACAAGCCCCCCCCCCTAAAATGTCGAAAATTTCGGGACAACAAGCCCCCCCCCAGACCGAGACCCCGTGTACATGTATGCTCAAATCATGGGTTTTTTTGCGCAAAAAAATTGCAATTGTGAAAAAAATTGATTGCGAAAGACTTTCAAACCTTTTCGCAAAATTGCGAAAAAACTTGGACGCTTTAGAGGTGAATTCGTAAGGTCTATGCGCTGATTTGTGTGGTTTCGTCGGAAAAAATTTCCGATACGTTGACCGAATTTGGCCTAAAAATTGAAAATTTCTCCGACTTCATCTCATCCCTCAGGCCCGGACTCGTGCAACTTTGTGACTTGATGTTGCTAGTGACTGTAAATGGGACACATTTTCTTCCATGTATCACACCGACTGCATGTAACACTAATAGACAGTATAATAGGGGTCGGAGGCAGGGGTTTTTTTAGTCAAAAATGGCGTCATTTGCAGAAATGAAACGATATGCTCAAAATGCACTGTTTTTAATGCCAAATCAAAAAAAATTCTGGGGGCTACCGCCCCCAGACCCCTGCATCTACTGGCATAACTGGCGGCATCATCAACGGCGGCAGATTTTTATACTGCTTCTTGGCAAAAGGCACAATGATTTGCGTATTGCTGTTCAAATTGCTAGAGTTTTATTTTTCTAAAAATAGTGTTACACATTGTCAAAAACCATAAGTCTCTAGCTCCCCAGACCTCCACAAACTACGGCATCTATGTTTCTAAACTAAATTGTCTCACTAAGTGGGGGGAATTGCTTTGCTCCACCCATTCTGAAAATTTCCTAGATCTGCCACTGATATGATTTTATGTATGTATATATATAACGTAACAAGGGCATACATACCAAGGGGGGATGGTGAAAATTTCCGCCCCAGAAATTTTTTCCAGTAAAATTTTACACAAGGGACCCCCCATTGAATTTCATGGCCCGGCCAAAAAATTTCCGTTTCGTTTTTTATTAAACAAATTTTGCCCGAAAAATAAAAAATTTCTACATTTTCAAGGGAATGCCGCCCCAGATCCCAGCAATGACCCAGAACAATTCGTAAACAGTTGCTGATGAAATGTTTTTCAATGCAAAATTTATTTCAAAATTCGATGTATAAAAGCTCTAGCTTCTTGGGACTGCCGCCCTAAGGCCAGGCAATCACCCAGATTCGCCAACAAAGTGTTGCTTAAAGTTTGTTTTTTAATGAAAATTTTATTTTAAAATTCCACAAAAGCTGTGGCTTTGGGGGCTGCCGCCTCCAGACCCCCGCCAATTATGGCAGCACACACATTTTTGCAAGATTAATTTAAGGAAGGTGGGTCGGCTTCCCTACGCTCAAAAAATTTCTTGGATCTGCATCTGACAGCCATTGTGCTAATGCCAGTAATTTCCGATATTTAGAATTTCAGCACACCAACATAAACATAGCAGCAACCAGCAAGGGAGTATATACCCAGGGTGGACGGATGGTGGGAATCCCCTCTTTTTGGTTTTTATGGTCCGGCCGCAAAAATTTTCTGATATATACGTCACTAAATGACCAAATTTGGCATAAAAATCAAAATTTTTCCCATTTTTGGTGGGGGCTGCCGTTCCCAGGCCCAGACCCTGCGACTCTGTGGCTTACTAAGCCTTGCTATTACATATCTTTCATCAAAGCCTATGCGTGTATACACGAGTACATTATGCTGCATTTACATGTCTGCACGAGTATATTATGCTACATTTACTTGTGTTGTATACACTGTCTGATGTGACGTGACTTACTGTCTTGTGTTTTAATTTTTCTGTCGGAAAAAATTCTGATGCATCTCAAGTTGACCAATTTAGGTCTGAAAATTAGAAAAATCGCCAATATTTTTATGGGGGCTGCCGCCTCCAGACCCCTGCAACTTTTTGTTTTAGTAATCTTGCGTTTGTAAGGCGTTTTATGAGTGTTAAAATTGCTAAAAAATGCCTTTTCACCCATTACAAAAAAATCGAAAAGTCATTCAAAATTTGTTCTAGGTACGCCACTGATACGTACATACCTCTAGAGGTATAAAAACGCGTATATTAGCTTCTATATAGGCGAAGAAAACGCATTTACAGTTTGCACAGAAAAATAAAATTTTGCACACTAAAATTAAAATTTTGCACAATTATGCACACAAAATTTTTTGAAAAAAAAAACCCTGATTGAAGTATACCAGGAATATAAAGTTTGCAATAAATTTGTAAAAGTAGATTTACCGCGTCGAAAACCATGCTGCCTACAACTTACAAGCATATTTTCATTCAAAAAGTTCCAAATGGAATCAACAATTATAGACTCCATAATTTTACAACAAACAACTGTCAAGCTCACTGGTCTATAATTTTTTGGATCAGATCGACTGCCCTTTTTATGCACAGGAACAATTACTGCTTCTAGCCACTGATTAGGCAAACAACCACTATACAGGGACTTTTTGAATAAAATAGTCAAGGGTTCCAATATTGCACCCGAGACCTTTTTTAAAACATATGCAGGAATTCCATCAGGTCCAGACGATTTTTTATTAGGAAAAGATGTCAATTTTTTCTCAACTAGTTCCGACGTGATATCGACATGACAAAGAGTCTTCAATGTTCGATTTGGAAAGACAGGAAGACTTCCATTATCTGCCTGATAAACATCACCAAATACATTGTTAAAGCAATTGGCTTTATCTACATTTGACGATACACCAACACCATTTATAATTAAGCTGGGTACATCATTAGATCCCGATAGTTTTGAGCGTACGTACGAGTGCAGCGATGTCAAACTTTTGCTACGCAATACGCCACTTTCAAAATTTTTGACGTCATTTTTAGCAGATAGTTTTGCCCGTCTAGCAAACAATATTTTGGACCCAAATCACAGGAAAACCAGGAAATCTAAATTTTCTGTAAAATTTTTTCGGTTACGGATTTTTCAGATGTTTTTTACCCTTTCCTTTCAGAGACATTTTACAGACTTTCAAAGGAAATTCAGATAAATTTCAGAGAAGTTCAGGGGAAATTCAGAGAATTTCACCCAGAATTCAGAGACTCTGAATTTTATTTGAAAAAAATGTTACTGGGTTTTCAGATAAATTTCAGATACTTTTTACACGAGTTTCAGAGAAAATTCACATGTTTTTCACATCTGTAAATATCAGGTAAATTTTATCTGAAATTCTTGTAAAATGTATCTGAAATTTATCTGAAAAGCCAGTAACATTTTTTTCAGACAAAATTCAGAGTCTCTGAATTCTGGGTGAAATTCTCTGAATTTCCCCTGAACTTCTCTGAAATTTATCTGAAATTCCTCTGAAAGTCTGTAAAATGTCTCTGAATGGAAAGGGTAAAAAACATCTGAAAAATCCGTAACCGAAAAAATTTTACAGAAAATTCAGATTCCTGGTTTTCCTGTGAATCAGCATGGTGCCACAGCAAGTCGTTCTACAGTTACTCAATTACTTCAATGCCTCAATGATTGGACGAAAGTCCTGGACAACAAAAATTCAACAGTTATTATATACTTTGATTTAGCCAAAGCTTTCGACACAGTCAGTCATCAAAAGTTACTGGTCAAATTATATCATTGCGGCATCCGAGGAAATTTCCTAGATTGGATAAGAAGTTACTTAAGTTTTCGGTATCAAAGGGTTAAGATTATAGCGGAAACATCTGAGGGAAAATCTGATTGGGTTCACGTCACTAGCGGCATCCCCCAAGGTTCAGTTCTTGGTCCTCTATTTTTCTTAATTTACATTAATGACATAGTTCAAGTAGTTAGACATTGCAAATTTAAAATTTATGTTGATGACACAAAACTCTATTTTACCGTAACTTCTGTCAGTGACGTAATTAATGCTCAGGCTGACATTGATCGTATTATGAAATGGGCTTCCGATTGTCAGCTTCAGTTTTCAGTTAACAAGTGCCATTTTCTGACTATCGGTTCCATCCATAATGTAATTAATGTTAGCTTGTGCATGAACGGTTTTCCCCTTCCAGAAGTTTCTGAAGTGAAAGATTTAGGTATTTGGATATCTCAGGACCTGAAAAGTCATCGCCACTGCAAGGAAATTTTTCAACGATCCATGAGAACAACATCTGGACTTTTACGTAGTTTCTCATCTCATAAAATTAGTGTTTTAATTCAACTATACCAAACTTATGTCATTCCAATCTTAGAGTATGCATCTCCTACCTGGAATCCTCAACTAATTATTCTTATTGATAAAATCGAACGTGTTCAAAAAATTTTTACACGCCGAATTCCTGGTTTAAACCATTTATCATATGTAGATCGTCTCAATCGTCTGAATTTAAAGTCACTTGAAAAACGAAGATTATTCATTGATTTAAAACTAACTTATCAGATAATCCATGGTTTGATTGACTTGGATTTTTCTGAATTTTTCGCATATCAAAACAGTCGTGAAACACGTGGTCATTTTTTGAAACTAAAAATCCCTCTCAGTCGATTGAATTCAAGAAAGTATTTTTTTTTCTCATAGAGTTGTTCCTATTTTTAACTCTCTACCACAAGAGTATGTTTCTTCAGTCAACTTGAAACAATTTGAGAAATATATCTCCTTGCATGATTTTTCGTCTTTTCTAAAAGGATCATATATTCGCTGATTATTTAATAAGTACGTAAACTTAAGTTATATCTAGTATTATTCTCAAATCATTTTTTTAAAGCAGTCCTTTTTATCAGCCATATATACCGTTCTTCTCAACGTTGATTTTATAAAATTGATCCCAAATCCCATATAAAAATTGAAACCTAAAGGGGAGTGGTGGGATGGCCTTTTCTGGCTTCTCTCCCCTTGCTCACCCATCTTACAGTGAACGCTAGCGATTTGTTTTCTACTCATTTTGTTTATTTTTTTGTTTTGTCTTTTGTTAACTTTTTTGTTAACCTGTTTCTGTTAACCTGCTAATCTTGCTGTTTTTTTCTGGGTGTTGCGAATAAATTTGATTTGATTTGATTTGAGATGCCGCTCTAGTAACAAAAATAGCATTATCTTTGAAAGAATTTTGCTAATATGTGTCGTTTTTTGTGTTAAAATTGCTGTTAAATGCACTTTAACACTTTTAAAATGCTAAAAGTCGAGTCCCTCCAAAATTTGTTTTCGGCTACACCTCTGTACAATATATACTATGCTCATATTTGTAAATAGTTTTTGCAAAAATGCAAAAATGAGTTGGCCTAAGCTTTTTGTCAATTGGCCTAAAAAAATTTCGGATTTGAGGCCAAGTGGCCTAAACTTTTCAGACCAAAAAAAACCCTGGTATTATGAGCTCATACGTTCGCTCTGATGTTTTCGGTCGGCCAAAAATAGTATAATGTTCGCACAATATGCGCTGTTATCGGCAAATTTTTGTGTTAAATTCTGTTTTTTTGGGTTAAACTTTGTTGGTCGTTTTAGCCAATTTGCTAAATGGCATTCGGTAGATAAAAGATAAATACCGATAATAAATTAGGAAGAAAATTTTTTTATAACTCCAATTCACCAAAGTATGTTCAAAATTAAAAAAATTTTCTATGCGTCCCCAATAATTGACCGTTTTTTGCCATTAAACGCAAAAAATTTCCTTATGACTACATGTACACACATCTTCAATTATGTTTCACGTAACACAGTCTTGCAGCCAAGTATTATATTATGTTTTTGTTGTTCAATTTTGCAGTACCTGTACTAAAAACTGTCACAGATCATGTTCGGTGGGAACATTTCGATCCGTAAGTTTAACCAGTACGTGCTGCAAGATTCTAGAGCGTATACTGAAGAACCACATTTGCTCTTTTGTTGCGCAAGGCGATCTGTTCAGTAGACATCAACATGGCTTTTTACGTAAGAAGTCCACTCTGACTCAATTGTTAGAGTATCAAAATTACTGCACGTAATGGACGGACCTTAAAAATGCTGTCGATGTAATCTACTTAGACGTAAGTAAAGCTTTTGATACTGTCTGCCATCGTAAGTTACTTGCTAAGTTGGACTGTCTGGGAATACATGGCAACGTTTACCAATGGATTTGTGATTTTTTATCTGACCGCACGCAAGCGGTCAAAATAAATTCTACTCTTTCAGATAAAATCCCAATTACAAGCGGAGTTCCGCAAGGAAGTGTTTTGGGACCTCTACTTTCTTTACTATATACCTTAAATTCAGTTTGTTTTTTCTCTGTTTTTTATTTCATATTTTTCTACTTTCAACTACTGTGGTCACCATTTCAAACTAGAAACCTTGGATTTTGCGGTATATACATGTAATTTTTTTATTCTGTCTGATAAACTAATATTTTTGTTTGTGGCTGTATTCTGTTTTATAGTTAACGTCTTACATGGTTTTACTACTGTCTTTTTACTTGTATTTTTTATGACTTTTGTATTTGGTTGCATTGCATGTTAGCAGTCTGTTTTACCGATTCTTTGCAACCCTTTGATCTGCTTTATTGTGCATTTCAATAAACATTCTTCTTGTTTGATCGGTCAAAATTTCAGTTTTGACTGGCAAATTTCTTTCTACAGTAATGTGCAAAAAAGTTCCCTGTTCGTCGTCGTACGGACAGTACATATATACTGTAAGAATACATTGAAAAAATAAAAAAATTCTAACTCGTTTTGGAAAGTTTTCACACTCTTTTTTTTTTGTTTTTTTCTTCTTTTTTTTTTTTTTTTTTTTTTTTGTTTGTTGTCGGAAAAAGAAGAAAAAGAAATAAAAATGGTTTTGTTGTGGTTTTGTTGGTTGTTGTGTTTTTTTTGTGGTGGTGTTGAGAGAAAAATATGAAATAAAAAACAGAGAAAAAACAAACTGAATTTAAGGTATATAGTAAAGAAAGTAGAGGTCCCAAAACACTTCCTTGCGGAACTCCGCTTGTAATTGGGATTTTATCTGAAAGAGTAGAATTTATTTTGACCGCTTGCGTGCGGTCAGATAAAAAATCACAAATCCATTGGTAAACGTTGCCATGTATTCCCAGACAGTCCAACTTAACAAGTAACTTACGATGGCAGACAGTATCAAAAGCTTTACTTACTTCTAAGTAGATTACATCGACAGCATTTTTAAGGTCCGTCCAATACGTGCAGTAATTTTGATACTCTAACAATTGAGTCAGAGTGGACTTATTACGTAAAAAGCCATGTTGATGTCTACTGAACAGATCGCTTTGCGCAACAAAAGAGCAAATGTGGTTCTTCAGTATACGCTCTAGAATCTTGCAGCACGTACTGGTTAAACTTACGGATCGAAATGTTCCCACCGAACATGATCTGTGACAGTTTTTAGTACAGGTACTGCAAAATTGAACAACAAAAACATAATATAATACTTGGCTGCAAGACTGTGTTACGTGAAACATAATTGAAGATGTGTGTACATGTAGTCATAAGGAAATTTTTTGCGTTTAATGGCAAAAAACGGTCAATTATTGGGGACGCATAGAAAATTTTTTTAATTTTGAACATACTTTGGTGAATTGGAGTTATAAAAAAATTTTCTTCCTAATTTATTATCGGTATTTATCTTTTATCTACCGAATGCCATTTAGCAAATTGGCTAAAACGACCAACAAAGTTTAACCCAAAAAAACAGAATTTAACACAAAAATTTGCCGATAACAGCGCATATTGTGCGAACATTATACTATTTTTGGCCGACCGAAAACATCAGAGCTAACGTATGAGCTCATAATACCAGGGTTTTTTTTTGGTCTGAAAAGTTTAGGCCACTTGGCCTCAAATCCGAAATTTTTTTAGGCCAATTGACAAAAAGCTTAGGCCAACTCATTTTTGCATTTTTGCAAAAACTATTTACAAATATGAGCATAGTATATATTGTACAGAGGTGTAGCCAAAAACAAATTTTGGAGGGACTCGACTTTTAGCATTTTAAAAGTGTTAAAGTGCATTTAACAGCAATTTTAACACAAAAAACGACACATATTAGCAAAATTCTTTCAAAGATGATGCTATTTTTGTTACTAGAGCGGCATCTCAAATCAAATCAAATCAAATTTATTCGCAACACCCAGAAAAAAACAGCAAGATTAGCAGGTTAACAGAAACAGGTTAACAAAAGAGTTAACAAAAGACAAAACAAAAAAAATAAACAAAATCAGTAGAAAACAAATCGCTAGCGTTCACTGTAAGATGGGTGAGCAAGGGGAGAGAAGCCAGAAAAGGCCATCCCACCACTCCCCTTTAGGTTTCAATTTTTATATGGGATTTGGGATCAATTTTATAAAATCAACGTTGAGAAGAACGGTATATATGGCTGATAAAAAGGACTGCTTTAAAAAAAATGATTTGAGAATAATACTAGATATAACTTAAGTTTACGTACTTATTAAATAATCAGCGAATATATGATCCTTTTAGAAAAGACGAAAAATCATGCAAGGAGATATATTTCTCAAATTGTTTCAAGTTGACTGAAGAAACATACTCTTGTGGTAGAGAGTTAAAAATAGGAACAACTCTATGAGAAAAAAAAATACTTTCTTGAATTCAATCGACTGAGAGGGATTTTTAGTTTCAAAAAATGACCACGTGTTTCACGACTGTTTTGATATGCGAAAAATTCAGAAAAATCCAAGTCAATCAAACCATGGATTATCTGATAAGTTAGTTTTAAATCAATGAGTAATCTTCGTTCTTCAAGTGACTTTAAATTCAGACGATTGAGACGATCTACATATGATAAATGGTTTAAACCAGGAATTCGGCGTGTAAAAATTTTTTGAACACGTTCGATTTTATCAATAAGAATAATTAGTTGAGGATTCCAGGTAGGAGATGCATACTCTAAGATTGGAATGACATAAGTTTGGTATAGTTGAATTAAAACACTAATTTTATGAGATGAGAAACTACGTAAAAGTCCAGATGTTGTTCTCATGGATCGTTGAAAAATTTCCTTGCAGTGGCGATGACTTTTCAGGTCCTGAGATATCCAAATACCTAAATCTTTCACTTCAGGGGCCGTATTCTCAAAATTACCTGCAGGTAAAGTTAGGCTAACTTTACCCACAGGTAAGGTGAAGGTAAAATCGTATTCTCAAAATTTAGTTAGTTTAACTTTAATTTAAAAAATTTAAAGTTTAACTTTACCTGTGGGTAAGGTTAAAGTTAAAAGTTAAACTGCGGGTAAGGTTAAAATTTAACTTTACCTGTGGGTAAGGTTAAAGTTTAACTGTGGGTAAGGTTAAAGTTTAACTGTGGGT
>JASANF010003814.1:0-17562 GCA_030248245.1 Trissonchulus sp. WLG1_4 | reverse complement strand
CCAGCAGAAAAATCTTATAGAGCGTCAGTTTTCATTAATCTTGATACCTACATAAAAGATCATGATCAAGCGTGATCACTGTAAACAGTGTTTAAGTTCAAATTGGTCACTATATTGCTGAACCGTACGCAGTACCCATCTTAATATTTGAATTTGTAAAATTTCGGATGGTGCCGAACGAGCTATAACACAGTTTTAGAGAAGCTAAACTAAATCGCGCTGCAAATCGCGTGTTTGGCGGATGTAGGCTAAGTCAACCGTCACGCTGTCTTAGCGAACGGAGTCCGTATTGTGGACTCAATAGTCGCAACATAATGGCATGTTTCCCATGTCCTTTACAGTTCAAAATTATTTACTTTCGACGCGCTAATGAATTTTCTACGAAACATTGTCCCAGGAATTTGCCAAAATGATTCTTCTGCATGCAAAAATTGTTAGTAATGGGCAGATAGGCTAAGTAACTGAAAGTGGCAGCTGATTGTCGCTAAAGTACGTAGACACACCAACACAAACAGTGTTATTTGCTGACCTACCAGCAGAACAAAAATAGGTGTATTTGCGTGTCTTCATGCACACGTTTGCACTATAGTATTTACGCGGCGGCTGAGGCCGCCGCGTAAAAAAACAGTTCAAACTTTGTTTACAGTAAGCTGAAACGGCAGCTGGCCTATTAACTTTTATCAGTTATCCCCATGACATAATTACAATAAATATTCAATTTATTCAATGTTTTCAACATATTTTTCACCTATTAATTTTATATCTTTTATAGTGAGGCAATTGACCAATTTTAAAACTTTAAAACCACTAGCTTAGCAGAAACCAATTAGTTTACTGCCAAGCGCCAACATGCATCTTAAGCTGCTGATTTGTGTGGGCCTTTTGTTGGTTGTTTGGCAAAGCTGTGAGACCGCAGAGTCCCGAAGCGATGTTCAAGACACCGTCAGGATGAAGGGCGGCTCAAAGGATCGGCATCAATTTCAATTGAAAAATTATTCACTAAAATTACTCACAGCCGTATGTCCGTCCAGTTGGCAAAATTAAGAAATAATCATACCGACGCCACTGGTTGATCGCCCACAGTATCAGAGACGTTTTTGTAATTTTGCCGTGTGAACCACAGTCGACGGGTCGGGAAAGAGATGAATCTCCCCTTAAGGCTTGGCCGAATTTAGATTACGTGAACCACACTTTGTTGCGTGACAGACAAGCCAATTCACATTTTGTGAACATTTGAATCAATCAAATTGTAAAAACGGCGATTCTATAGGTTTAGGTAGTAGATCTGTAGAACTGTATACCTACAAACAACACATGGAGTAAAAAAATTCCGATTTGTTTTGGCCCTGGTAGTGGGCAGGTGGCCTTAGGCTTAGTACGTCATTGAAGCATACACTTTTAATTTCAAATCCAAACCAGAGTTTGGTTGCAGAAAGTAGTCAGCGCTGGCTACTGTCTAGTTTCCGATTTGCATACATTAAAAATTCTTAGTCGGAGGTAATAATTATGCTATTCCGTAAACATTAAGAAAAGCCTCTCAAGTTGTTAAAATTTATAAACATGTGTTTGTATTGTAATGATATTATTTAAAAAATCTTTTAGCGCGGGAAAGGAAAGGGCCACGACATGAAGCAGTCCATTGGGTCAAGAGGTAAAGGACATGGAAAGGGAAAAGGAAAAGGAAAAGGAACAATTGACAAGCAAGAATGGAAAAAACAAAAAGAAGAAGCTAAAGCTGCTAGAAAGGCTGGCATAGCGGCTATTAAGGTGTAAACCGACAAATGCTTTAAGGGGGTAATTGCGTTTTTAGGTGTTTTTTAAACTACCATAACTGCACTTAACCTCAACAAAAACTAGAGCGGTCTTTTTTACATTTTTTTACACCTTCTAGCTTTAAAAAAACTATATTTAAAAGCAGATTATCTTTTGCAATTTTACTGCTGCTATCATTTGAATACACCCAATCAGCGGTTTTTTTGACTAATTTTTGCACCACAGTTATGAAACTCAAGATCAGCCAACAACTACTAAACTTTTTGCAGTCATGCACTGACATAATATACCCACCCGTTTTTTGATATAGTTGATAAGTCGTTTCTACGTTGAGAAAATGACATTTTCGTGCAAAAATCACGTAATTTGACTTTTCTCTAAAATTTTCAAAAGCCCATAACACCGACTCTACAAACTATTTTTAGAAAAGGAAAAAACGGGTGGGGATATTTTCCTAAAGATAATGTGGTTAAAGTTTCGAAGCCGTAGTCCGTTTTTAGCTTCAGTTCTGTGGGCGCAAATATTACACTGAAATGTCAAAACCACGAAAACGACATTACCCCCTTAAGTCACGAAATTAAAATTCACGTTGCATTTGATTTGTATAGTCATTATTTGGTCTGTTTTTTAAGTTATTTTTTCTACAGCAAGGCTCTAGTGTATTTTTATTGTCGATTATTAGTATTCAAGCAAAAATTTTAGTTTGAATAGCAATAGTTATCATGTTTCTAGTTACCTAGTACAATAAAAAACAAAATAAGTCATTTTAAATATTGGAGTTTTAAGTTTTTTATAGGCAAATTAGGCTAGCAAGCACACTGTTTATGTCAAAAACAATTAAATTTGTATTGAACAGATTTTATTTAGAATCGACAATCTAATATTAACACACAAGATGAAATTAATGCGTATAAATCGTAGTTCAATGCAGTATGAGATAGATATATCTGACAACTTTTAATAATATTGTGTTGCGCGTTGAATCTAATCCTGAAATACAGAATTTGATTCTTTTTAATTTTGTCTAAGGATCAGAGAAAATTATTTTTTTGCAGAAAAAATGCCGTGAAAATCCTGACCAATGTAAAGCTGAAAAGGAAAAGGCCAAGGAAGGTCGAAAGCAGGCGAAAAAAGCAGCCATGATAGCGCTTCTGCAGAAACACAAAGGAAACCGCCAACAAGCTGAACAGGAGGCAGAAAAAACCATGCAGGCAGTGCTGGATGTGAAGAAGGCGATGCTAAAAAAGGCTGGACTCGATGGAGTAGGTTGATATTTTGTAAATTTGGCTTGGCGCAGTTCACTGTACCCTTTTTTACTGTCAACTTTTCTGAACTGTAATGTCTTGCTGGGAACTCAACTTGGCAGTATTCCAGTTTCATTTTCAAGTGAGTAAAATAAAACCAAAAATGAAATAAAAAAATGAAAACTACGTTTATCTAGGATTACTTGCCTGACCAACTAGCCATGGTCACAGTTTTACAAAAATTATCCACACAGCAAGACGACTCTTACGCAACTAAATTGTGACGATTTTTAGATGTCATTTATGTTATTTCAAAGCCAGCCAAAAGTTTGTTTTGTGGTTAGGTACCTCATATTGAAAGATCTCACAACTTTATACACACATTTATTGTAAACTTTATTGAAAAAATGTTGAAAGCGTTAATACATTACTAAAAGTATATTTTTTATGTGTTTGTGTTTACCAGTAGTCTTTTATGGCCATAAAGCGTTATACTAACGTCATTACCAACTGTATTTGATATTTCATAAATATGATACTTTCATGTTCTACAACGTTGAAGCTTATACAGGTTTGTTATTGTATCTTAACTAAGCTGACCGTCGTGAGCAATTCACAAACGATTCTCCTTTGTTTCTTTAACAAAACTAGTATTAACATAATAGTAACGCTATATGTTTTACTTAGAGTGTGGAGCCATCAGATGATGGCGTTTTGGAACACGACATAATGCTGTCACTAGAACAGGCAGAAGAAATGAAAAAAGTCGTGGAATCGAGTGCAGGAGAAAACGAAGAAGCCGATGACGGACTTCGCAGTAAACGAGGAACGTCCATTTATTTCGAAAAATACCACAGTGAAAAATGGTCTATGCCGATTCCTTACATGATCTTGGAGGGATTTAGTAGGCAAACTTTTTTATAAATGCACGTTTTTAAAAAAAACTCCTAGCCTTTGACGTAACTGTTAATGTTCTGAGCCTATGGGGTATCAAAACAAGTATAGATGATTATACTCATTAATAATTACAAGATTAGTACGTATGGAACGTCAAGAACAGGATATGTGAAGCGCGTTCTTTTTAAGGTGTTATAAAATTGTAAACAATCGTATTCACAATGTTACCAAATAAGTTTAAGGCAGATATACAGGTTGCCGTAAAAAGGGCAGTGCTTTCCCCAAAAACATTTATATCATAATATTAAAGTACAACAAGAACGTTTTGCGAGTTGTATTAAATTAATTTTGATAAAATTTGTTCTCGTTGCAATATGTTGCCGTTTGCACTGCTGAGGAGTGAGGAAATTGTTTGCACATTTTTTAGAGCCAATATTTTAAATATCAATTTGTAACCAGTCTACTTGTGTGACCTTGATTTGCACATTGCAATGTTGTCTGGCCAGTCTGCAGTTCAAAGTTAGGTACATACCTATATACACGTCGAAAACTGCGTGTCATGGTCCGCCGCAATGTTGCACAGCCACAGATATGGCGTCAGATTTGACAATATGCTTCTAAACCATTTGTATTCTAACATATTGTAGTACAGTGCAGTGTTGGTCAGACTGACAATACCTGAGGTTGTTTGGACACAGAGTTTGGTTTAACGTGGTGTAGGACGCTTGTTGAAGACTTACATAAGTTATTAATTAGAGTTGATTTATGTGCGCAGCCGTATGTCGGCTCAGCTGGCAAAATGATCAAAAAATCACGCCCCAAACGGATATTCTTACATATTAGTGGCATAGTAATTTTATGTGTCCGGCTTTACGAGCATATCTACAACACTAAAGTAAATTAGTAAGTAAATTCAATTAAGTAAATCAATTCTATAAACAACATTTGAAAATTTCATATTTTTTAAATTTTAGCATTAGGATAACGACAGTGAGATGGTGTGATCTACGTAGTGAGCCCCGCTTAGTAAAAGGTTTTAGGGGGCCTAACTCTTGACAAGTTAGTGGTACAGCAATAATTTTAACATTATTTTTAAGCAAACTGTCAGAGCTTTAAAATTATGGTTGTCATGTCCTCGTGAGGTAACATTAAACGTGAGTCAAAAACTAGAATTTGCAATTCTAACTTGGTTTTAAATATTACACCCTCATGTAACATATCAATTAAAAGTGCCAAAATTTGTCTTTCTCGTGACACTGTTTTTATCGTCCGAAGACAGTCATAGCGAAAGTTACGGGCCTTTTTAAGTAACACCTAAAAAGCACTAACTACTAAGCAGATATATCGTGTTATCATTTTTTCAGGTTGTAGTGAGAAAAAATATATCAAACAAGGTTTGAAGATTATTGAAGACAACACTTGTATACGGTTTACTCGAGTTACCGAAAAGCCTGCAACGCAACATATTCAATTTTATGCAGACCCAAGGAACAAATCGTAAGCTAACTTTGCGTTCTCGGTAACGAACGCGTGTAAGCGAAATCGAAATAGCACTTTTTGTGCTATAGCGCTTTTTTTATGCGCTATATGCGCTATAAGCGCTATCGAAGGTGCTATATGTGCTATTTTTTTGGATATGAATGAAACTTCTACAGAAAAATGGCCAGTGGGGATTTGAACCACCCATTGCTAGATTGCTAGCTTAACGCTCTACCAACTGAGCTACGCTGGCCTATTGCTGTTTGTGTTAATTTCCCTTTAAATAGTGATGCTGATCTTGGATAGTGCTTATAGAGCTATTTAGGCGCTATTTTGTGCTATTGGCTAAGTTAGTGAAAACTTTTGTATTTTTTAGTAAGTATAGGGTCCCTCAATAAATTAGAATAATTTTAAAATTACTTTTAATTTTTTGTTTGTGTTGTGGTCTTCGATATAAAAAAATAGCGCATATAGCAGAACGATAGCGCATCAAAGTGCTATAAGAGCTATTATATCATACCTGTCTTGAAATAACTAACTAATAACTAACGAAAATAACTAAGTGCACGCTGCTAGATTCACAGCGTGCCGTATAAGTTAGTTATAGCACTGCTGTAGGCGTGCATCTTAGTTATTGCACTGTTATTTCAAAACAGTTATAACATAAGTACATTATAAAACTTTGTAGCGTGCACTCAGCAATCATTTGCACTGGCACATGAAGCCCGCGTGCATAAACTCGTGCGCTGCGCGCACTCGTTTATGCACTTGGAGCTTCACGTAACAGTGCGTATAAATTACTGAGTGCACTCTACAGCGTGCTATAACCTACACTTTTTTCGTAGGCTTAAAAATAGCAGCGCTTATAGCACCTGAGGGTGCTATTTGCGCTATTTAGGCGCTATTTTGTGCTATTGGCTAATTTATAGAAAATTTTTGTCCTTTTTAGTGAGTATACGGTCCCTCAATAAATTAGAATAATTTTAAAATTGTCGTAGCGTGTATAGCTACTTGTCGTAGCGTGTATAGCGCAAATAGCGGGGGGGGATGGGGGGGCGTTTTTGAGCTGGAAACTATAATAGCGCAAATAGCGCAAATAGCGCCTAGGAGTGGGGGGGTGGCGTTTTTTACCTGGAAACTATAATAGCACAAATAGCGCAAATAGCGCCTAGGGGTGGGGGGGGGGTAAAATCTCGTGCTTGTGCACGCTTACACGCGACATGTAGCGCGTTTTCTATGACAACATTTTGATCAATTTTCTCAATATCGATCTGTTGGGATTGTAGGGCTTTCCATCCCTCGCTCCTATTAGTCAAAATCGTAGGCAATTACTCAACATAGCTTTCCATTCTTCGCTCCTATTGGTTACGCAAAATAAAACCCTAGAAGGGTTAAAAGATTCAGTAAGCGCCCACACCCCCACCCCCCGGTGTTGGATTTGTAGGGCTTTCCATCCTTCGCTTCTAATAGTAAAAATTGCAGGCAATCTTCCAACATGATTTATTACTCAAAAAATACTTACTGATTCCAAATTCTTAATTTTAGAAATAACAAATGCGTAACGTCAGGTAAATAAAGTATTCTCCAGCATAACAGATCATTAAAGGAAATAACCAAAAAACATATATAACCTACTTGTTAAGCAGGAAAAGAACGAGAAATAATTTAAAGCAATAATGAGTTATATAATAATCATAATAATATAATAATAATCAAGTCCAAGCAGCGTCCAAGTGCCTAAATAGCGCAAATAGCACCATCTGGTGCAATAAGCGCTATTTTTAAGCCTACGAAAAAAAGCGCTTATAGCACTTTGATGCGCTATTGTTTTGCTATACGCGCTATTTTTTTATATCGTCGACCAGAACACTAACAAATTTTAAAAATAATTATAAAATTATTCTAATTTATTGAGGGACCGTATACTTACTAAAAAGTACAAAAATTTTCAATAAATTAGCCAATAGCACAAAATAGCGCTTAAATAGCGTAAATAGCACCCTCAGATGCTATAAGCGCTATTTTTAAAGCCTACGAAAAAAAGCGCTTATAGCACTTTGATGCGCTATCGTTGTGCTATATGCGCTATTTTTTTATATCGTCGACTAGAACACAAACAAAAATTTAAAGATAATTTTAAAATTATTCTAATTTATCGAGGGACCGTATACTTACTAAAAAAACAAAAATTGTCAATAAATTAGCCAATAGCACAAAATAGCGCCTAAATAGCGCAAATAGCACCCTCAGGTGCTATCAGCGCTATTTTTAAACCTACGAAAAAATAGCTCTTATAGCACTTTGATGCGCTATCGTTGTGCTATATGCGCTATTAATGCACTATTTTTTTTTATATCGACGTCCAGAACACAAACAAAAGTATTACAATACTTTTTGTTTATTGAGGGATATTGAGGAATATTGAGGGATAATTCTTTATTGTTTAATATTCGTATACGTGCTAAAAAGTACACAACTTTTCAACAAGTTAGCCAATAGCACAAAATAGCGCAAATAGCACCCTCAGGTGCTACATATAAGCGCTATCCAAGATCAGCATCACTATTTAAAGGGAAATTAACACAAACACCAATAGGCCAGCGTAGCTCAGTTGGTATAGCGTTAAGATAGCAATCTAGCAATGGGAGGTTCAAATCCCCCCTGGCCATTTTTCTGTAGAAGTTTCATCCATATCCAAAAAAATAGCACATACAGCATCTTCGATAGCGTTTATAGCGCAAATAGCGCATATAGCGCTCCAAAAAGCGCTATAGCGCAAATAGCGCATATAGCACATTCGATAGCGCATATAGCGCAAATAGCGGATATAGCACCCCCAAAAAGCGCTATAGCGCTATAGCGCAAATAGCGCATATAGCACCTTCGATAGCGCATATAGCGCAAATAACGCATATAGCACCACCAAAAAGCGCTATAGCGCAAATAGCGCATATAGCACCTTCGATAGCGCGTATAGCGCAAATAGCGCATATAGCACCCCCAAAAAGCGCTATAGCGCAAATAGCGCATATAGCAAACTTCATAGCGCTTATAGCGCATATAGCAAATTTCATAGCGCTTATAGCGCATATAGCGCATATAGCGCATAAAAAAGCGCTATAGCACAAAAAGTGCTATTTCGATTTCGCTTACACGCGTTCGTTACCCGGTTAGGGGTGAACCGAAGAAAACCCACGGTTTCGGTTAAGGGTGAGCCGGTTAAAACCCTCGGTATTGGTTGAGATTCGTTCTGGGTGGATCGAGAAACCCTGTTGTTGCGGCTAAGCCAGGACACCCGGTGGCGGTGTGACTGTAGTAGGCTTGGAGGCCTACGTGTGAATGTGCTCTTGAGGCATCGGGTTCGCCCCGGGAGCATGAGTATCGACCGAGTATCGTTGCAGGGTCGCAACGATGTTCGAAAGCGGACCCTGTTGTAAATGAGAATCAAGGCTTATGAGACTCGGGGGCTGTGGTGTAGTGGTAGCATGCTTGTCTTCGAAGCAGTCGGCCTGGGTCCGATTCCCGGCGCCTCCATTTCTTTCATTCTTTCAAATTGGGGCCTCCTATTTCTATTCAACATTCATATATATATATAGTCAAAGGAGCATACATGGGCGCGGGGGGAGGGGAATTTGGGGGGGATTGCCCCCCCCCCCACCAACCCAACCTCGCTCCCCCCGAATGTTTTGAACGTAGCTCACGAAGCAAAAATCGGTGGCTCAGAAGCAAAATTTGTGGCCCACGAAGTAAAAACGGCCGGAAAAGTTGCTCCGCACCCCCCACCCTGGTCGACGGCTTCCCGAGATTTTCTTAGTTGCACATGTGAGCCGCAGTCACAGTAGCCATTACTAGTATTTTGTTGTTTGGTTTTGTTATGCATCATCGTGTCTGTACTTTTAAAAAAACTACTTGACTTCGTGTTTTGTCGCTACATGTTGTGGTTTATATGTTGACAAGAACAACGATTGAGGTTCTGTAGAAACTGCAGTATGATTCAGTGGAAAGCGCTTATGCAAGGACTCATTTTTATAAAGAAAATCTGCTATTATTATTTAAGGGGGCGCTCCGGTAATTGGGGGTTACATCGAAATTTGGCAAAAAAGTTGACAAATGTCAAACTTTACTATACATATATGTAGTATGGCACAAAAGAACACTGAAGGCAACATTTCAAATCACGTGATCATGTCACGTGACTCCTAGAGCACCAAACGTGAGTGAATTTTCGGCAAACGTTAACTCTGCTCATACTTTGCCTATAGTCACACTTTATATACCAAAATGTAGATTATGTGCTTCTCTAGTTGAACATTATTTTGGTTTTTAACATTTAGGTTAGGTTTGGATAAAAAATGTCATTAAGTGTTTTTGAAGTCAAACTCTGAGCAATAAAATTCATATAAAAAATTTCTAAGCTTTATTTAAAAAAACTAAAAAATTGTTCAACTGCGCAGAGCCTAAGGCTATAATTGTGCAAATTTTTGTATAAAAATATCTTACCAGCATTTTATAATCGAATGCCGAAAAGTTGGTTTTGTATTCACACAGCCAATATTTGAGTCTGCTGCTTCTGAAAATGGTTTTTTGTGCGATTTTTTTGCACAGAACGCGATAAAATTGTTTTAATTTTTCATTGCGACTAATAAAATCTACGTATCGTTTGTTTGCAAAGCCTCAAAAAGCGTTGCTGCACTGGCTTACTTGCTGAATTTGTGTAAAAGTCGAATAAAATCAGTAAATTGTCCAATTTTTCCCAAATTTTTTGCTATGGAGATATGCACGTCAAAACATCAGAAATAGTATTTTGGGCAACTTTCCTTCAAGAATGATAGGTCATTTTGGCTGTTTTTAAAAAATACGGCCCAAAACTTTGATTCCCGGAGCGCCCCCTTAAAGGTACTTAAACAATTTTTGATTTAATATAGTTTCTTCCATTATACATTTTTACGCGGCGGCCTCAGCCGCCGCGTATATACTATAGTGCAATCTTCTTCTATGATTGCATATACTTCTACTGTAAAACTAAAGGCATGTCATAAAAAAGCACTGTTTCTGTGGGCGTGTGCATCAATTTGTGCATTATATGCGTTATATGCATTACGTAGGTATGTATGAAGCTACATGCGACTGCTGATTTCCAACGGCACTTGTGCGAGCGTGTGTCAGATCATACATAACATGTACGTCTACAAGAATGTAATCTCATTGAGTAATGTTGCGACAAAACCTATTACGACAATGCTCCGTAGATTATTTATTAGTGCGTTAGATCCAGCCCATGACAGATTTCAGATGCCGTTGCTAACCATGCGGGTACGGCCTTGGATGTCGCTGAGCTTCGTGACAATTCATCTGAATAACTATGTTAGGTGGATACAGAAATTCTGAATTCCACTAAAACATTTTTATTCTATGGAACGACAAGCTTTTTCAACTTAAAATTTGAAATAACTTTCAAATGAAAGCAGAGAAATGCTGCACCAGGACACGATTTTAGCTGTCTATATGCTTAGTATGTAACAAAGTATGAAGTTAATTCACACAAACTTTATACGGCGTGGGCGGCTGCCAACGCTGCAGCTGAGGTTGGCACGCGATTGCTAGCTTGCATATTATGCATCGTCAATAGGGCATAATCATGATACTATCTTTCAAAATATTTACGTAATTTTCGAACACAAATTGATCCAAAAAAATGCGGCAGTGAAAATGAAGTCTCCGCAGAGACTAATTTAAATGCATTATTTGACTGTAGCCACAAATGAAGTAGATTGATAACGGTAAAATGACACATATGAGTTTTTTGGATATATCAACGTTTTAACCAACCATTACACTGCTGGTTAGTGGCTAGAAATTGATTTAAAACAGAGAGTGGTCATGTTCAGTTATAAAAGTTGGCATCAAAATATTTCCCCTATCCGAAGAATATCCTCAGCACTACAATCATGTCGCAACGAAATCTATCTAAAATTAAATTAACTCTACTCGCAAAACGGGCTTGTTTCTGTGTATTGTTTGCAGCTGTGGGGCGTCGTATGTTGGAAAACGGAAAGATGTAAATGTGATTGATTTGACCCTTGGTATGCGTTGTGAGGTTAGTGACTGTAATTTTTATAAATTATTAAGCTATAATCAGTGAATGCCATTAGAATATGGATATACATATTATACGAGTTTCAAATGTACTTTTCCCATGAACCAGGTAAGCACAAAGCCCTGCAGATGCATTGCACATTGGCACCTTAAAACTTGCGTCTACAAAAGTACAACTACATATGCCGTACAGTCAACTATTTTTTAGTCAAAAATGTCTGCTCGGTACAAATTCAATTGCTAGTTTTGTGAAAATTACTATTTTTTGTTTGAGCACAAATCCGAGCTCTATACCATAAAAAATACAACACCTGGAGTAGAAACAGGTAAACAGATATACTTTTTAAAGTTAAAAGTTCGATGTCCACAGCCGTAATTTGTGGCTCTCCTAAACCAGAATTTGGGGGCCTTTCTGGTTTAGAATTATCGCTAATAGCTACTCCGCGGCGCTAACCGTAAAAAATCTATTTCAGAAAAGAGAAGCGCTTTTAGCTAAAGTGTATTGACCTCTGCTTAAAATGATTGACCACATTTCTTTTTCTGAAAAAAATATGTTTGGCCTCAAGCATGAGGAAGGAGCCTTCTCTAAAATAGAGTGTCATCTGTTTGAAAATGAGTCTTCAGTTTATTGCTGTAACATTTAACATCATGATTTTTACTGGCCTTAGTTTTTCAGTGGGTGTCTACAGTAATCCATGAAGTTATGCATAGTCTTGGAGTAGCACACACTCAAAAACGAGAAGATCGTGATCATTTCATTACCATCCAGTATGAAAACATAGCACCGGAAGACGTTGCATCTCTTGATAACGAATATGAAAGGAAGTATTTCACAAGCTACGGAGTTCCATATGCATATGACTCGTTCATGCATTACGGCGCGCGCGTACGTTATTTATCAGGACTTGTCTACGTTTCTTTTAAATTAGTTGATTATCAGGTCACAAATGCCATTTAAAATCTTAAAAATAAAAAAAAACAAATCAGTGACTATTTATTACTTTTACCATTGCTGTGGTCGTTTTTGTAGAGCGTTATACGTAAACGGTATACGTTTGACTGCTGATTTGTTGTTAATTTGTATAGTGCTTACTTGAGCAATTGGTTCTGATTTGATAAGGGCAATTGTTTACAATGTATCGCAGGCAGCTTTTAAAATTCCACTAATCTTGCATAACACAGTAATGTGCTCTTCTTTATGTAATGACAGTATAAAATTACAATGAAATCTTCTATCAAATTAGTTCCAAAACTTCCACTTCTAAGCGATTAACATTTGATGAAGCAACACTCATAAATGTTTAGGTATATTCAAAGGATAGAAATCCATCAATGATAGCTAAGATTGAGCCAATTGACGAAAATACTAAATTAATGGGACAAGAAGAAAAAATCAGTGACGCAGACATTGAGCTACTCAACCGAATGTACTGTAAACCAGAAGGTACGTCAACATCTGTTGCTATTGAACAAGGTTATGTACTGCCTCGATACGTGGGTGCATTGTCTTTTATTTAACTCTCTTAGCCCTCACTCTATTAGGACACAAAGATGACTTCGGGCATCGAACAGCTGTGTTAATTTTGATAAAAGGTTTGTGACACCGAGACCAAGAGATATTTCCACACTTCATAAACTGCATGTCCCTGCCATTTATTATTTTATTTAACAGTATATCGGTAAATTGTGGTAATATTTGGGCCAATTTTATAATGCTACAGTCTTACTATTATCGCAAATGTGGTAAACAGTGAGAACTGTCTCCATGGCTACAGCTGTTAAAATTGAATACTACACATTATCTCTTCTACCCTGCCGCCTAATTTTAGTTTAATTAAACATATTTATAAAAAATTAATATTTATTTTTTTTTGGGGTGTAATCCTAAAAGAAAAAACGGAAAGGAAAGAAATAATAATTGTGGGTTGCCGGCGTCGACTAACTTATTCTATCAGTCTTTTTTGATACGGACCATTAAAATGTTTTAGTAAATTTTTGACTACGTACTCATAATCCAGAAATTAAAAAAGGACGCTGGGATCGTCGAGCTACTCATAGGCTCCCGCGCAAACAACGCCTTTGCAGATTGTGTAAGCTACGAGCTGTTTAAAACTAAATCCATTTCCTACTTAAATGCCCAGATAGCGATAACAGACCCTTCAAAATTTCCAATTGAAATGGCATTTCTCAATTTTTTATCAGTACTTTAACCACAAAAGATTCTAATTCTTTGAAAATATTAGCAAGCTTTCTTAAACATGCCGTCTAACCGTCAAACCGAGCT
The DNA here is from genome assembly GCA_030248245.1 of Trissonchulus sp. WLG1_4. Classification (NCBI taxonomy): domain Eukaryota; kingdom Metazoa; phylum Nematoda; class Enoplea; order Enoplida; family Ironidae; genus Trissonchulus; species Trissonchulus sp. WLG1_4. The sequence continues at coordinate 3,789 of JASANF010003814.1, read as the reverse complement.
TTACGAACAGATATAGTAATCTTTTGTTTTTAGCCAAACATGTGTGCGAATGTGTTGTATTTTTTCGAGTACCACTAGTAACCTTATTTTCGTGTAAAATATTGTGACGTCTGCTGTTGACGCTAACTATGTACATGTATTGCATTGCAACGTTTGATATTAAGTCCCAGCATTGGGAAACTATGTATGTATGTTCTGTTCAGTAAACATTTAACATAACAGTTTTATTCAATTTTCAGGATTACGACTTCTTGAAAAAACAAATTAAATATTAATTTTTTATAAATATGTTTAATTAAACTAAAATTAAGCGGCAGGATAGAATAATGTGTAAGTATTCAATTTTAACAGCCTGTAGCCATGGAGACAGTTCTCACTGTTTACCACATTTGCGATAATAGTAAGACTGTAGTATTATAAAATTGGCCCCAAATATTACCACAATTTACCGATATACTGTTAAATAAAATAATAAATGGCAGGGACATGCAGTTTATGAAGTGTGGAAATATCTCTTGGTTTCGGTGTCACAAACCTTTTATCAAAATTAACACAGCTGTTTGATGCCCGAAGTCATCTTTGTGTCCTAATAGAGTGAGGGCTAAGAGAGTTAAATAAAAGACAATGCACCCACGTATCGAGGCAGTACATAACCTTGTTCAATAGCAACAGATGTTGACGTACCTTCTGGTTTACAGTACATTCGGTTGAGTAGCTCAATGTCTGCGTCACTGATTTTTTCTTCTTGTCCCATTAATTTAGTATTTTCGTCAATTGGCTCAATCTTAGCTATCATTGATGGATTTCTATCCTTTGAATATACCTAAACATTTATGAGTGTTGCTTCATCAAATGTTAATCGCTTAGAAGTGGAAGTTTTGGAACTAATTTGATAGAAGATTTCATTGTAATTTTATACTGTCATTACATAAAGAAGAGCACATTACTGTGTTATGCAAGATTAGTGGAATTTTAAAAGCTGCCTGCGATACATTGTAAACAATTGCCCTTATCAAATCAGAACCAATTGCTCAAGTAAACATTATACAAATTAACAGCAAATCAGCAGTCAAACGTATACCGTTTACATATAACGCTCTACAAAAACGACCACAGCAATGGTAAAAAGTAATAAATAGTCACTGATTTGTTTTTTTTTTATTTTTAAGATTTTAAATGGCATTTGTGACCTGATAATCAACTAATTTAAAAGAAACGTAGACAAGTCCTGATAAATAACGTACGCGCGCGCCGTAATGCATGAACGAGTCATATGCATATGGAACTCCGTAGCTTGTGAAATACTTCCTTTCATATTCGTTATCAAGAGATGCAACGTCTTCCGGTGCTATGTTTTCATACTGGATGGTAATGAAATGATCACGATCTTCTCGTTTTTGAGTGTGTGCTACTCCAAGACTATGCATAACTTCATGGATTACTGTAGACACCCACTGAAAAACTAAGGCCGGTAAAAATCATGATGTGAAATGTTACAGCAATAAACTGAAGACTCATTTTTCAGACAGATGACACTCTATTTTAGAGAAGGCTCCTTCCTCATGCTTGAGACCTATATTTTTTTCAGAAAAAGAAATGTGGTCAATCATTTTAAGCAGAGGTCAATACACTTTAGCTAAAAGCGCTTCTCTTTTCTGAAATAGATTTTTTACGGTTAGCGCCGCGGAGTAGCTATTAGCGATAATTCTAAACCAGAAAGGCCCCCAAATTCTTGTTTAGGAGAGCCACAAATTACGGCTGTGGACATCGAACTTTTAACTTTAAAAAGTTTATCTGTTTACCTGTTTCTACTCCAGGTGTTGTATTTTTTATGGTATAGAGCTCGGATTTGTGCTCAAACAAAAAATAGTAATTTTCACAAAACTAGCAATTGAATTTGTACCGAGCAGACATTTTTGACTAAAAAATAGTTGACAGTACGGCATATGTAGTTGTACTTTTGTAGACGCAAGTTTTAAGGTGCCAATGTGCAATGCATCTGCAGGGCTTTGTGGTTACCTGGTTCATGGGAAAAGTACATTTGAAACTCGTATAATATGTATATCCATATTCTAATGGCATTCACTGATTATAGCTTAATAATTTATAAAAATCACAGTCACTAACCTCACAACGCATACCAAGGGTCAAATCAATCACATTTACATCTTTCCGTTTTCCAACATACGACGCCCCACAGCTGCAAACAATACACAGAAACAAGCCCGTTTTGCGAGTAGAGTTAATTTAATTTTAGATAGATTTCGTTGCGACATGATTGTAGTGCTGAGGATATTCTTCGGATAGGGGAAATAATTTGATGCCAACTTTTATAACTGAACATGACCACTCTCTGTTTTAAATCAATTTCTAGCCACTAACCAGCAGTGTAATGGTTAAAACGTTGATATATCCAAAAAACTCATATGTGTCATTTTACCGTTATCAATCTACTTCATTTGTGGCTACAGTCAAATAATGCATTTAAATTAGTCTCTGCGGAGACTTCATTTTCACTGCCGCATTTTTTTGGATCAATTTGTGTTCGAAAATTACGTAAATATTTTGAAAGATAGTATCATGATTATGCCCTATTGACGATGCATAATATGCAAGCTAGCAATCGCGTGCCAACCTCAGCTGCAGCGTTGGCAGCCGCCCACGCCGTATAAAGTTTGTGTGAATTAACTTCATACTTTGTTACATACTAAGCATATAGACAGCTAAAATCGTGTCCTGGTGCACCATTTCTCTGCTTTCATTTGGGAGTTATTTCAAATTTCAAGTTGAAAAAGCTTGCCGTTCCATAGAATAAAAATGTTTTAGTGGAATTCAGAATTTCTGTATCCACCTAACATAGTTATTCAGATGATTTGTCACGAAGCTCAGCGACATCCAAGGCCGTACCCGCATGGTTAGCAACGCCATCTGAAATCTGTCATGGGCTGGATCTAACGCACTAATAAATAATCTACGGAGCATTGTCGTAATAGGTTTTGTCGCAACATTACTCAATGAGATTACATTCTTGTAGACGTACATGTTATGTATGATCTGACACACGCTCGCACAAGCGCCGTTGGAAATCAGCAGTCGCATGTAGCTTCATACATACCTACGTAATGCATATAACGCATATAATGCACAAATTGATGCACACGCCCACAGAAACAGTGCTTTTTTAGTACATGCCTTTAGTTTTACAGTAGAAGTATATGCAATCATAGAAGAAGATTGCACTATAGTATATACGCGGCGGCTGAGGCCGCCGCGTAAAAATGTATAATGGAAGAAACTATATTAAATCAAAAATTGTTTAAGTACCTTTAAGGGGGCGCTCCGGGAATCAAAGTTTTGGGCCGTATTTTTTAAAAACAGCCAAAATGACCTATCATTCTTGAAGGAAAGTTGCCCAAAATACTATTTCTGATGTTTTGACGTGCATATCTCCATAGAGCAAAGTTTTGGGGAGAATTGGACAATTTCTTGATTTTCTTCGACTTTTACACAAATTCAGCAAGTAAGCCAGTGCAGCAACGCTTTTTGAGGCTTTCCAAACAGAACAATTACGTAGATTTTCTTAGTCGTAATGCAAAATTAAAACAATTTTATCGCGTTCTGTGCAAAAAAATCGCACAAGAAACTCATTTCAGAAGCAGCAGACTCAAATATTGGCTGTGCGAATACAAACCCAATTTTTCGGCAATTGGATTATGAAATGCTGGTAAGATCTTCTACGAAAATTTGCACAATTATAGCCTTAGGCTCTGCGCAGTTGAACATTATTTT
>JASANF010003813.1:0-17493 GCA_030248245.1 Trissonchulus sp. WLG1_4 | reverse complement strand
TACTCTTGGTACAATTAACCCCTTCCCTAGTTAGTAAATATATCTACGATGGAATTGAAACCAAATGAGACAAAAAAATAACTAGTCAAGTGGCTACACGGAATCCGACGCAGCAAGATCCTCTATCTAGGTAGAACCCTCTATTCCAGACATTGGACCATTGTATCACATGTTACGGAGTTAATTCAACTCATATAACTTTCGACTATAATCAATTAAATTAAATTACCCTAGAAACAAAAGCCAGATCTGTTTCAAAAATTTTACCCATTAAGGGGGAAGCTAAAAATCAAAGTTTTCCAATTTTGCTTATTTTCACACATGTTACTCCCTAGACCCAACCTCAGATAAGAACAATTAAGCTTGAAGGTGCACTTTTGGTTCAGTGTGTTTGTCAGTGCACACTACATAGGCAAAAGTGCGCAAAAACTAAAAAGAAGCTCTGTAGTTAGAGAGTTCTAACACAAACCACATCACGCCAATCAGGCTGAAACTTGGCATAGTAGGAGCCCACACCGATGCGCAAAATCGTACGATCCGGATTTTCGATGTCTATTTTCTGAAATCGGAGGGGTGAAATGTGAAAAGTGTGTCGGCCCGCCAAATTTGAGTGATTTTACTTTCGGCATATTGCTGCTCAGGCCATGGGCAAAAATTTTTAAAAATGGATCATAGAAATTTGCATATCAATGTCAGGAACATCGAATCATGTAAAAATCAGTTCCCTCGCAGGTTAACAAAAAGGGACGTTGAGCACAAAAAACTTTTTTTTTGCGCCTAATTTACATTGAAAATTCAATTTTTGGGGGCTCCTCAAAAAAAAGCATTGTTCCAGTTTGTTACATCTGCGATGCACCTTCACTAGGGCTACATTTCGGCCGCTGAAATTTTAAGCGAATCGGAAAACTAGCCATGCACCTCAAGCCCAGGGGGAAGGGGGACACCCCGGAGGAGCGCAGGGTGTCTCAGAATCGTGTTTAGGTCGTAGATTAATTATCTTTCTATCTGCAAAATTTTTATTTCGAAAATAGCTGATACATACATGGGACCCCTGAGGTCCCATGTATCAAGGTTTTTTCAGATGCTCTTGGGAGAAACATATGATGCCTTCTATAGCAATTATTATACACTATAAAAGTAGTATACAGTTAATATAATTCAATTAACAGTTTAACAACATTGTTTTTAGAAAAAATGACAATCTGTATACAATATGTCGAGTCACGGATTTCAGTACAAGATTGATGTTCAAGATCTGCTGAAAAACTCTAGATAAAAAGTATCACACTAGTAGAGAAATATTGTACCTGCAAAAAACCTCACAAAGTATTTTGGCTTAACATTTTCTAAGCTACACTAGGTTTTAATTTTTACAGGCAATGGAGAATATTTTTTGCAAATATCTATCTTTTACCAAAAGAAATTTTGTGCTCTAAATTTCTGATTTTTAGTATCTGACAACAGTTTGACAAAAATTAACTTAAAAAATAATAAATAACAATGCCCCTATCAACAAGGTTGACGGATCTTATTACGTTCTTAGGCTTATACTTTAAACAAAAGTGGACAAATATGGTACAATATACTCAGGATTTTCTTAGCAAGCGGCGGCAAACTGTTTCTGTTTCCTTGGCCTTTTCTCGTTCTCTCGCGCTTCTTCCGAATCTAATTGTCAATATCCTTTTGATTGAGAGTTTGGGATGATTTTCTCATTTTCCCACTCTTTGCCGAGTTAGCGTGCACATCTCCACCGAAGAAAAAAGTTTAAAAATATCCAATTAGTGTCAGGAGGTTATCCAAACAACTTATAAATTTCCTTTTTGATACAAAACATCCTCTACAAACGGTCTCCAATCAATAAATTTTTTAAATAAAAGATGTGTCCAAGTTGTGCAGCAAAAATTACTGTAGTAATTTGTGTCTGGTGTCAGTTTTGCTGTTCAGGTTGCACAGTTAACAAGTGCTCCACTACGCATTTCTCAACCCGGAGTTAGCTGTCGTATATTCACGAGAAAAAGAAGAAGATGTGCGAAAACGAGTTTACCGATACATTCGCGCAAAGTATTTAGTCTACATTTTTAGCCGCGCTAGTCAGTACACACAGAATTAGATACTATTTTTTTTTGAATTTTGAAAATAACATACATACCCATTAAAAAATGTAAAATTAAATCTACATTTTGTCAGTTGTCTAGAAAATGGCGTGAAATTGTGCGGGAACGCCGGGGGGAGCGGCGGCCCCCAGGACCGAGGCAAATTTTTTTTAAAAATTTCGATATTGCACAAACAAGTTGCATAGAAAAAGTATTTGCGGCAAATTCCAGCTCAGAAAACCAAAATTAAATACGTATCGAAAATTTAAAAAAAAGAAAATTAAAATAAAAGGAAAAAAAACATTACGCAGCAAGAAGATTAAACAATTAAGATGCAGCATAAAGTATATTATTTCAAAAACTTTTAACAAAAAGATAATAACAATAAACACAAAAAAGCAGCTAAGTTTAACGGTCTAAAGATCTAAAATCTAAGGGTGGATTTCAATAATTTTCATTACGGAAAATATCGCTATTTGTTACGAATTTCGCAAATTTTCTCAAAACCATGGTTTTAGCACAGCTGAAATTTCAGCAAAACAGAGACCTGCTGTGCTGCAGGTTTCAAATTTCAACTGTGCTAAAACCATGGTTTAAGAAAATCTACAAAATTCGTAACGAATCAGGGCGATATTTCGTAATGAAATTACTCGCTGAAATTGCATACATTTAGTTTCCCGCTATAACCTATAATAGGTACGCAAACACCTGGAGTGCGACTTTTAAGCTTTCCTGAAGCAGAACTGTTAAACACTGAATGCAAACAAGACAAAATTACACACACACATATTCCTTGTAATTTAGTTTTTTTTTTTAATAAAATTCCACGTAATTCGATTTGAAGGTGTGATATTTGTAAAATACACATTGAATTTTGGGTCATGATTTTCTTTTTCTTTCTCGTCACATTTTCCGGAACATTGGAGTATCCCTTGGAGACGCCCAGGAGTCATGCGGACCGCCTTGATCCTTGATACTGCAAATAAGCTTTTTGAATATTCTTTTTAGTTGTTCGATGTGTTATTAATCAATTATCGATTTTTTGAGCTATTCTTTATGTAAAAACCATATGTTAAACTCAGTAAAAAAATAAAATTTCCTTTTAGGTTTTGTTGGATTTACAAGTTATTTGGTAAGTAGAATTTATTTTTGTCGTTAGTTGTGCGCGAAAATGTTGACCGGTTGCGAGTGAGTAAGTGGGCTAAAGCGGTTGTGAACAAAAGATTCGGTGTCATGTTTTAGGAAAGGAGTAAAACTGACAAAAAGAACAATAATTTTTAAATTGTATTGGTTCAAATTTTTATGAGCCGAAATTACTAGTGAGGCAGTGGGCAAAACTTGTAAACTTTCAAGATATTAAAGCTGATTCTGCATCTGAGCTTCCAGCTAATAATATTCGACCTCGATAAATGTGGATTTTTTTCTTTTGTGATACTTTTAGCATAATAATGGTTTTTTCAAAAATCTTTTCATTTTTAATTTGTTTTTCGGATTTAAGTGATGCAAGGACAATTTTAGGACTCTTGTTGAGTACTACATTTTTTTCCAAAGAAATTTGGATCAAGTGCAGTTGGGGAGGGATAGGGGACCCATTTTTTGGAGTAGAGCACCTCGAGGGAAGCATTTTTTGTAATAGAACCCCTATCCACAAATTTGGATTTTTTGAGCTATGACCCCTTGCAAAACGCATTTTCAGTGTTTTTGGAAGTGAACGTAGGCCAAAGTTTGAAGCCAAAAATGGCTACAATCTTTGTTTTTGGATATTTTTGAGTGCGTTGTTGTTTTAAAGCATCGTCTAGGCGTAGCTGGCAGGATTCTCGGGCTAAGCTGGCAGGATTTTTTCCTGAAAATTTCGATTTTTTTAAGCCTGAGCCTAAGCCTAAACCTAAGCCTAAGCCTAAGCCTAAGCCCCATTTTGAACCTAAGCCTAAGCCTAAGCCCAAGCCTAAGTTGAGGCACAGTTTGAATTTGGTCAAAAATTAGACGTTTCTGGTAAATTTGGCCAATTTTTTCGGCAGGAACGGGTGTCAAAGTGCCTTTATTTTGATTCCTAAAAATCTTCTTCTTGTAAAAATTGTAAACATTTTCAGACTCCATTTAAGAAGTTTAGAAGGCAAAAAAACCCTGTTTTCAAAAAAAATTACGAAAACGTCCATCACTGAGGTATCAGAGTTCGGGGGTCATATCTCAGAAAATCCAAAGAATGAAATAGGGGTTCTTGAAGCAAAAAATGCTTCCCTCAAGGTGCTCTTCTCAATAATAGGTCCACTATTTTTCCCGGTGCAGGTTCAGCGGGGGGGGGGGGGAATTCAAACTCCCAGTTATTCAATGTAAAAACAAGTTTTCATAGGTTTTCAGACGCGCTGAGTTAATTTTTAGCACTTTCCAAGCGAAAAAACGTGAATTTATTGCTTTTCAAAAAAATTCAAATTTTGTCGAAAATCAACATTTTTCGACATTCTGGGGCTAATTTTCGAAAATATTCACCAATACAGTCGTAATATCAGTCTGAAGTTTGATCATCATAACGCAACTTATAATAATATATTTAATTCAGCTTTGTTTCCAACATATTCTGCTCATTTATACCAAAAATTCTTTCAAACTATATATATCATAGGCGAAATATGCATCGTTAAAAACTGAGCTCACATATCAATTGCTATTGTTTTTTGTATAGACAATAAATTAATTACATTTTCCGACAAAAAATAGCCATTTTTAGTTAAAAGAGCAATTTTTAATAATGAAGAACACCATAAATACGAATTCAAAAGGTTACTTCATCAGGATGGCATTGATAGCCAATTTCTGTTCAAAAGTGCAGCTTTAATTATGACTCCACAGTAGCAATTATCCTTTTATTTGATGCAAGCAACTAAGACTAAGCCTTTTTTAACCCACTTACTAAGCCTTTCCTAACCCACTTACTAAGCCTGAGCCTAAGCACTAAGCCTAAGCCTGAGGCCTAAATTCAAGAAAAAACCTGCTAAGAAGCATCAGGAATAACTTTACCGCCATAAAAAACTTCAACTAGCTTCCTATTTTGAAAAAACTTTGCAGCTATGGCCCGGAATTTCTACTAAACCCTACTTGTGCTGTAATGCTTCAATCAGCCTGATCCTGGTAGCTTCAGAAAAAGTTTTGTAACTTTTCAAAGCCTGAACCGATTTGCAAAATTTTTTTTCTGCATTTAGTAGCTTAGAAGTTGCTCTTTCAATGGTAGCAGCAAGTTTTCCTTTCTTGGAGCATTTTTGCCTACATCCAATTTTGCGCAAAAATTTAGGTTCTCCGATTCGCTTCAAATTTGCACACAATGTAGCCATAGTGAAGGCACATCGCAAACATGTAACAAACTGAAACCAATGCTTTTTGCCAATTTTTTGCTAGGGGCTGCCAACAGTAGCGTAGCCAGGATCAAGTTGAGGGAGGGGCGGCCAACGTGCCTTTTTGCCCGAAACGTGTGTTAGAGTGTTTGGGTTTTGGGGTTTTGTGTTGGGGTGGGGTGGGGTTTGTTTGTTTGTGTGTGGTGGTTTTGTGGTTTGGGTTTTGGGGGTGTGTGTGTTTTTGTTTTTTTTTTTTTTTTTTTTTTTTTTTTTTGTGTGTGTGTTGTTGTTGTTTTGTTGTGTGGGGGAATTTTCCGAAGTTTGGGGGGGGGGGTCCGGTACCCGCGATATATATATATATACATAGGCAAAACTATGCAAAAAAAACTAAAAATAGCCCTCAGTTGGACTGTTCTAACACAAACCACATCAAGCCAATCAAGCGGAAACTTGGCATAGTAGTAGCCCAAGCGGAAACTTGGCATAGTAGTAGCCCAAGCGGAAACTTGGCATAGCAGTAGCCCATATATGTATGCGCAAAATCATATGATCCGGATTTTCTATATGTATTTTCAGTTCTAAAATCGAGGGTGAAATGTGAAAAAATGGCTTTTTTTGGCCCACCAAATTTGACTAATGTTACATTTGGTGTCACTGCTCAGGCCATGGGCAAAAATTTAAAAAATGGATCATAGAGGGTGAGATATGACAATAGGCTATCGAATTATGTAATAATCAGCTTCGTCAGTATTAACAAAAATTTCGGGTAAAGGGACGCTTTACAACCACAAAAAACGTTTTTTGAGCCTATGATGTACAAGTAAAATTTTTGGCAGCCAGTGGCGTAGCGAGGGGGGGCCCTCAGAGGTTTTGCCCCCCGCCTCGGATAAAAAATTTGGGTACGCGTAGCACCCCCCCCCAAACTTCGAAAATGTTTCGGGCAAAAAGGCACGTTGGCCGCCCCTCCCTCAACTTGATCCTGGCTACGCTACTGTTGGCAGCCCCTAGCAAAAAATTGGCAAAAAGCATTGGTTTCAGTTTGTTACATGTTTGCGATGTGCCTTCACTATGGCTACATTGTGTGCAAATTTGAAGCGAATCGGAGAACCTAAATTTTTGCGCAAAATTGGATGTAGGCAAAAATGCTCCATGAAAGGAAAACCTGCTGCTACCATTGAAAGAGCAACTTCTAAGCTACTAAATGCAGAAAAAAAATTTGCAAATCGGTTCAGGCTTTGAAAAGTTACAAAACTTTTTCTGAAGCTACCAGGATCAGGCTGATTGAAGCATTACAGCACAAGTAGGGTTTAGTAGAAATTCCGGGCCATAGCTGCAAATTTTTTCAAAATATGAAGCTAGTTGGGGTTTTTTAGTGCGGTAAAGTTATTTCTTGATGCTTCTTAGCAGGTTTTTTCTTGAATTTAGGCCTCAGGCTTAGGCTTAGTGCTTAGGCTCAGGCTTAGTAAGTGGGTTAGGAAAGGCTTAGTAAGTGGGTTAGGAAAGGCTTAGTCTTAGTTGCTTGCATCAAATAAAAGGATAATTGCTACTGTGGAGTCATAATTAAAGCTGCACTTTTGAACAGAAATTGGCTATCAATGCCATCCTGATGAAGTAACCTTTTGAATTCGTATTTATGGTGTTCTTCATTATTAAAAATTGCTCTTTTAACTAAAAATGGTTATTTTTTGTCGGAAAATGTAATTAAGTTATTGTCTATACAAAAAAACAATAGCAATTGATATGTGAACTCAGTTTTTAACGATGCATATTTCGCCTATGATATATATAGTTTGAAAGAATTTTTGGTATAAATGAGCAGAATATGTTGGAAACAAAGCTGAATTAAATATATTATTATAAGTTGCGTTATGATGATCAAACTTCAGACTGATATTACGACTGTATTGGTGAATATTTTCGAAAATTAGCCCCAGAATGTCGAAAAATGTTGATTTTCGACAAAATTTGAATTTTTTCGAAAAGCAATAAATTCACGTTTTTTCGCTTGGAAAGTGCTAAAAATTAACTCAGCGCGTCTGAAAACCTATGAAAACTTGTTTTTACATTGAATAACTGGGAGTTTGAATTCCCCCCCCCCCGCTGAACCTGCACCGGGAAAAATAGTGGACCTATTTTTTGAGAAGAGCACCTTGAGGGAAGCATTTTTTGCTTCAAGAACCCCTATTTCAATCTTTGGATTTTCTGAGATATGACCCCCGGACTCTGATACCTCAGTGATGGACGTTTTCGTAATTTTTTTGAAAACCGGGTTTTTTTGCACTCTAAACGTCTTTAAATGGAGTCTGAATGTTTACAATTTTTACAAGAAGAAGATGTTTAGGAATCAAAATAAAGGCACTTTGACACCGTTCCTGCCCAAAAAATGGGCCAAATTCACCAAAAACGTCTAATTTTCGACCAAATTCAAACTGTGCCTCAATTTAGGCTTGGGCTTAGGCTTAGGCTTAGGTTCAGAATGGGGCTCAGGCTTAGGCTTAGGCTTAGGTTCAGGCTTAGGCTCAGACTTGGTACTAAAAAAATCGAAATTTTCAGGAAAAATCCTGCCAGCTTAGAACAGAGAATCCTGCCAGCTACGCCTAGACGATGCTTTAGAACAACACGCACTCAAAAATATCCAAAAACAAAGATTATAGCCATTTTTGGCTTCAAACTTTGGCCTACGTTCACTTCCAAAAACACTGAAAATGCGTTTTGCAAGGGGTCATAGCTCAGAAAATCCAAATTTGTGGATATAGGGGTTCTCTTACAAAAAATGCTTCCCTTGAGGTGCTCTACTCCAAAAAATAGGTCCCCTATTCCCCTCCCCAACTGCACTTGATCCCAATTTTCTTTGGAAAAAATTGTACTCGACTAAAAAGAGTTCCTAAAATTGTCCTTGCGTCACTTAAATCCGAAAAAACGGAGTAAAATAAAAAAATTTACGATAAAACCATTATTATGCTAAAAACATGTGCACAGAAAAATTGTCCACATTTGAGGTCGAATCTGATTGGCTGAAGCTCAGATGCAGAATCAGCTTAATATTTTGAAAGTTTACAAGCTTCATACCAGTGCCTACTAATGAGTTGGCTCATAAAATTTGAACCAATTACGTAAAAATTATTGCTCTTTTTGCAGTTTTACTACTAATGTTAAAACATGGCGCCGATTTTTGTTGACAACCAGTTTAGCCCAATTACTCATGCGCAACCGGTCAACATTTTCGCGCACAACTAACGACAAAAATAAATTCTACTTACCAAATAACCTGTAAATCCAACAAAACCTTAGGAAATTACTCCAGCTACACAGCATAATATAACGTTTTTCATGTAATGCAGCTCAAAAAATCGATAATTGATTGATAACTCATCGACAACTAAAAGGATCTGTTCAAAAAGCTTATTTGCAGTATGGCGGATCAAGGCGGTCCGAATGATATATTGGGCGTCTCAGGGGATGCTGCCAATGTTCCGGAAAATGTGACGAGAAAAAAAAAAAGATCATCATGACCCAAAATTCAATGTGTATTTTACAAATATCTCCGCCCCCTTCAAATCGAATTACATCAAACTTTGCTCAAAAGTGTAACTTTATAAGGAATATGTGTGTGTGTAATTTTGTCTTTTTTCATTCATGCGTTTAACAGTTCTGTTCAGGAAAGCTTTCTTAAAAGTCGCACTCAGGGTGTTTGCGTCCTATTATAGGTTTGGCGCTATCGCGCCAAACCTGATATATGATTTGCACATAATTTCATTACGAAATATCGCCTGATTCGTTACGAATTTTGTAGATTTTCGTAAACCATGGTTTTAGCACAGTTGAAATTTGAAACCTGCAGCACAGCAGGTCTCTGTTTTGCTGAAATTTCAGCTGTGCTAAAACCATGGTTTAAGAAAATTTGCGAAATTCGTAACAAATCAGGCGATATTTCGTAATGAAATTATTGAAATCCACCCTTAGATTTTAGATCTTTAGACCGCTGTAACTTAGCTGCTTTTTGTGTTTATTGTTATTATCTTTTATTAAAACTTGAATATATACATTATGCTGCATCTACTTGTTTAATACTCTTGCTGGCTGATGTGGGTCTTCCCTTTTATTTTAATTTTCTTTTTTTAAAAAATTTTCGATACATCTAATTTTGGTTTCTGAGCTGGAATTTGCCGCAAATTGCTTTTTCTATGCAACTTGTTTGTGCATCGAAATTTTAAAAAAACTTGTCGGTCCTGGGGGCCGTCGCTCCCACGCGCCGACCCCCGCGATCACTCCAGTTTCTAGACAACTGACAAAATGTGACTTAAATTTACGTTTTTAATGATATGTATGTTATTTCAAAATTCAAAAAAAATAGCATCTAATTCTGTGTGTCACTGACTAGCGCGGCTAAAAATGTGACTGAATCCCTTTTCGCGAATGTCTGGGTAAACCATTTCACATCTTACTTACTTTTCTGCATAAATATACGACAGCTAATATTAACTGGGTTAAATCATGCATGGACACTTTGTAACTAATACTTGACCTGAACGGCCGAACTGACACCAGACACAAATTACGCTTACGGGACACAATTTTTTTGCTGGAAACAACTTGGACACATCTTTTATTTTCAAAAAAACCCTGATTCTACAACCATTTTGTAAAGGATGTTTTGTATAGAAAGGAAGAGATTCTATAGGTTGTTGGATAACCTATAAACTTTCTTAACCGGCGCTAATTGAATTATTTAAACTATTTCAGTGGAGATGTGCACGCTAACTCGCAAAGATGGGAAAATGATCATCCGAACTCTCAATCAAAAGGATATTGAGCAATTGATTAAAGAACACGAGGAACGAGAAAAGGCCAAGGAAGCGGAAACAGCTGGTGCTGCCGCCGCTGCTAAGAAATCCTAGAGTATTATTGTTGCACTGTTGCCTTATTGTCCACTTTGTTTAAAGTATAAGGTTTAAGGTACTGCTTAAGAACGTAATAAGATCCGTAAACCATAGCCTTTGTTGATGAGCGGGCATTGTTATTATTATTTTTTAAGTTAATTTTGTGAATTTTGTTGTAAGATGCTAAAAATCAGAAATTTAACACGAATAATATTCTTTTGGCAAAAGATAGATATTTGGCGTGTTCATTGCTGTTAAAAATTAAAACCTAGTGTAGCTTCAAAATGTTAAGCCAAAATGCTTGTGAGGTTTTTTGCAGGTACAATATTTCTCTCTGGTGTGATACTTTTATCTAAAGTTTTTCAGCAGATCTGAAACATCAATCTTGTACTGAATCATAACTCGACATATTGTCTGATTGCTTAAATTTTCTAAAAATAGCGGATGTTTTGTTAAACTGTTAATTGTCTTATATTAACTGTATACTACTTTATAGTGTATAATAATTGCTATAGAAGGCATCATCTGTTTCTCCGAGGCATCTAAAAAACCTTGATACATGGGACCTAAGGGGTCCCATGTATGTATCAGCTATTTTCGAAATAAAAATTTTGATAAACACAAGGGTAATTTGATCCCCTAAACACGACTCTGAGAACACCCTGCGCTCTCCTCCGGGGTGTCCCCCTTCCCCTAGGGGGTCTTAAGGGGTGGGTGGCTAGGTTTTCCGATTCGCTTAAAATTTGCACACAATGTAGCCCTAGTGAAGGTGCATCGCAGATGTAACAAACTGGAACCAATGCTTTTGCAAGGGGCACCCAAAAATTGAATTTTCAATGTAAATCATAGGCGCAAAAAAAGTTTTTTGTGCTCACAAAGCGTCCCTTTACTCGAAATTTTTGTTAATACTGAGGAAGCTGATTTTTACATGATTCGATAGCCTGACGTCATATGACAACCTCTATGATCCATTTTTAAAAATTTTTGCCCATGGCCTGAGCAGCGATGCCAAAAGTAAAATCACTCAAATTTGGCGGGCCCAAAAAACAGCCACTTTTTCACATTTCGCCCTCGATTTCAGAAATGAGAAAACATCGAAAATCCGGATCATACGATTTTGCGCATGGGTGTGGGCTACTACTATGCCAAGTTTCAGCCTGATTGGCGTGATGTGGTTTGTGTTAGAACTCTCTAACTAAGAGCTTTCTTTTAGGCTTTTTTGCGCACTTTTGCCTATGTAAATACACTGACAAACGCACTGAACCAAAAGTGCACCTTCAAGCTTAATTGTTCTTATCTGAGGTTGGGGTGCCTTAGGGGAGTAACATGTGTGAAAATAAGCAAAATTGGAAAACTTTGATTTTTGACTTGGGTAGCCCCCCCCCTTAATGGGTAAAATTTTTGAAACAGATATAACTGTTTCTAGGGGTAATTTGATTTAATTGATTATAGTCGAAAGTTATATGAGTTGAATTAACTCGTTGAATTTGAGCACCTGGATACAATTAGATGGTCCAATGTCTGGAATAGAGGGTTCTCTACCTAGAATAGAGGATCTTCTAGTTACGTCGGAGTCCGTGTAGCCACTTGACTAGTTATTTTTTGTCTCTGGTTCGATTCATATTGCCGATATATTTGCTAACTGCAGGGAAGGGGTTAATTGTACCAAGAGTACATAATAGCTTCTCACTCTATATAGAATGAGACGCTATTATGTACTCTTGATTGTACCTATTCAATGGGTTTTTTTAATTTTAGTATCTGAGTTAAATTGATTGCCAGTTACTCCACCTGTGTTCTATTGTGTTGATCCTTTCGCTAAAGAATTCCAATATATACTATTTGAATGATGCTGATCATGCTAAACAGTGTCCTGTCCCCCGAACAATTTTATGCTATGCTATTATTGACTAATTGCAATTTTGAAATTTTCAATAAATATTTTCATGTTAAACGATTTAACAATAGTGAACTTTTTGTTAAGTAAACAACCAATTTATACGAATTCTGTAGCGGAAAAATAATAAAAACTAGATAAGGAAAATGCCCTGCGGAGGAAAAAGCCATAATAGGACAAAATTTTTGAGTTGTTTTGGTAAATAAATTGTTGAAGCCGAAGGGCTGTACCTTGTTCATTTCTCAGACCAGATCTTAACTGACGTGGAAAAGTCAGCTGCTAAAAGACTAAAAACTAGAGTTTATTGGTTACGATAAATCCACCGCTTTGCTGCGCCCTATTATAGCGGGCACTATCGGCTAAAATGAAACATCTTTAGTTCATACTTGTTTGTAAGCAAGCAAAAAGTTTGATCAGCTGTTGCAGAACTTTCATAGCTGTTAACAGCCAAATTTAGGATAAGCTAAACCAGCGGAGTCTATAAATGAGCGAAAAAGCATCTTGCAATCTGTAGTGGTTTTCTTGTGACATTTCTTACGGGAACGGGACACGAATTCGGAAAAGTATAAATAAACTAAAAGGGCATTAGTCATAGGTAAGTGTTTCAGACCGATTTCATGCTCAGTGAATAGTGATTACTGATTACTGCAGTCTTAGTTTATGAGAATATTGAATTGACAGCTGAAAGATTGAATTATTGTTGGTGACCGGCCGCGTAAGCCAACGGCCGGCCGGCGGCCGGGTCGGTATAGAATTTTGGCCGGCTGGCCGGGCAAAAATTTCAGAAAAAACAAATTCATCCAAATCCAGAGCGTCACTGCCGGCCGGTCACGAACACTAAATGGAATCGCTAAAGAATTCACTATAGTCTAAAACACCATACGTAAGTTTGTTTACTTGTTGTTTGTTTGTTTGTTTACCAATGGATTAACCAAATACAGTAAACCCTTTGTTGAGATATAACTGATTTTTGAGATATTACATAAGATGTACCCGAATAAAAACAAATTTATAGCTTTACATTGAATAAGTTAGCGTAAACTAGTTAGCACAGTATCTTATTCATACTTCATCATGCTTAGGTTAATAAATCTACCGATAGGGCTTTCAGTTTGTTCGTCGTACAGTCGCTAACAATCGACATATCAGCAAGGAACAGATCTTGCTGCTTTGTTGGCGGCCAACTATTGGTTTCAATAATTGTTCCATCTTAAGAAAAAAACTAATGTAACTGGAGAAGAAGAGTTTATGTATATGCACAGCCGTGGTGCCCGCTATAATAGGGCGCAGCAAAGCGGTGGATTTATCGTAACCAATAAACTCTAGTTTTTAGTCTTTTAGCAGCTGACTTTTCCACGTCAGTTAAGATCTGGTCTGAGAAATGAACAAGGTACAGCCCTTCGGCTTCAACAATTTATTTACCAAAACAACTCAAAAATTTTGTCCTATTATGGCTTTTTCCTCCGCAGGGCATTTTCCTTATCTAGTTATCAATTTTTTGGCAAATTATTTTCAATTTCAATACCATTATCAATTTGCCCAATTATTTTCAATTTCAATATCAATTAATAATTGATATTGAAATTGAAAGTGGGTTTCAATGATTAAATGAAATAATTGAAACAACCCTACGGGTACTGGTATTAGCAAGAGTACATAATAGCGTCTCACTCTATATAGAAGAAGAGTGAGACACTCTCCAGCCTGCCTGTGTTCTAGCAAAGGCAGATGCGCTTCTCATTTTCACGCTAGGTACATGTTGACATTCTATGCAACATGTGTAACTCATTACACGTGTGTAATGTACTCTTACATGTGCGTAACTCATTATTTATTCATAGTCTGCTTGCAAAAACATTAAAAAAGGTTTGCAAATACCTTTGGGGATATTTTGGCAAACTTTCAGCGAAATTGAGTGAGAAACTTTGAAGAAATTCAGAAAAGTTTATATTATAAAAGTTTCTCAATCGATTTCGCTGAAAGTTTGCCAAAATATCCGTAGAGGTATTTGCAAACCTTTTTTAATGTTTTTGAAAGCAGACTGTGAATAACTAATGAGTTATTAAGCTTTTATCCCTGTCTTAATGCTTATCAACGCATCAGCGATTATATACTAAAGTGTGTTACGCAGGGAATCTACGCGCTGATTGGTCAGCAATATGTTGCATAGAATGTCAACATGTAGCCTGAAAACGACCAGCGCATCTGCCTGTGTCTCACTCTTCTTCTATATAAAGTGAGAAGCTATTATGTACTCTTGGTATTAGGGAATCTATAAGTAAACGTCTGATCAAAGAGCTTGAGAAGTGAGATAACAATACGGAGAAATTTTGGTTGACGCAATGAAGCAATGAAAAAAATACCTTTTTGATGTTTCAGGCAAGGTTTCATCTCACAAACAATTGGCCGGGGGAGTAGAATTTGTGGATAAAATTCCAAAAGCAGCTTCGGGGAAAATTCTGCGAAGAATCCTTCGAGATCGCGTCAAAGCTAATACCAAGGCGAAACTATAATCAGTGTTTAATCATAAAAGTTGACTAAAAAATGAAAATGCAACCATATTGCCTATTTTTTATGAAAATAAACGAGTTTATGTTAAGCCCGGTTCATACATGTCCTTGGCCATCAGCGGTTAACCGATTTGTCCTCAAGCGATTCCCAAACGACTGGCGACTTACCCAATTGCAGTAATTTTTTGCATGAACAAAATTGGGGTCAAAAGTTCGTGTGCCGAAAATTAAATGAAATTATTGTGGCGATCTATCACAAGTCATTTGAATTTTGTCATGGTCTTTGTCTTTATATCCTTAAGGACACGTATTAACCAAGCATGAGTAAACTGTTTAAAAATCGTGCTTGGAAATGCCATTCCTAAATTTTGTTTTATCAGACTGCTTTGTTTTGTGGGATTCTTGTTATTCTAAATTTTGAACTAGCTCGAATCACGTGCTGGTCAACAAACTTTTCAGGTCTTTTCCGTTATTCCCTCCCCAGTCCGACTTCTGGAACTTACTAGCCTATTTGCATAATTTTCTTGCACCGATGGACTCCTCTGGGCCTCAGGAGGACTACAAAAATGCAAATTTTAAAAATTGTTACAAACTTTCAAAAAAATTTTATATTTTCTCTAAAATGCGGATTTCATTCTATAAGGTTGTATAGTTCAAAACTCTTTTTGCAGCTCATTAATTTATTGTGCCCACATTTCGGGTATGTGTAGTAGCGTGTATAGCGCAAATAGCGGGAGGGCGGGGGGTGGGCGGGGGGTCGTTTTTAAGCTGGACACAATAATAGCGCAAATAACGCTCAGGGGTGGGGGGGGGGGGTAAAATCCTGTGTCCTGTGCGAGCTTACACGCGACATCTACCCGCAGTTGGTGTCACCAACAGCTGTTCGTACTTCATAGCACAAATTTGAGCATAAAATAGTCTGCTTTATTTTCTCACTAGGCGGCTTTTAAAATTTGTTGTAAATTTAATATTGAGACGTTTTATCTACTTTTATCCATGTTTTTTAACAGTACTAATTTCTCACATCTTCAAGTTTTACGTTAATTCAATATATGACTTATATAACACTATATTGTACCCACATAATTTTTCAAGTCATTTTTTAAACGAAACCGGTTTCTTAATATTGCACAAGCTATACTTATAAGAAACCACTATGTTTAATAAACTTACCTGGACGGCCGGGCTGCCCTGATCAAGAAGAGGGCCCCGGTAGGGCGAGGCCGGTGCTTTGCACTCCGTGCCGGTTGACCCCTAGGATTGCCCCAAATGCGGGTAACTCCACGTCGTCATTTTTGTGTTAGGGGCTGCGTTCGCGCTTCCCCGTTAATGTCTAGCTAGAGGGACCAAACAAATTGTAAACCATTTGATTCAGGTTGCTGATAGTGGGCATACAGGCGTCAGACGTGTACTGAAACAGTAATGACTTGACGATTTTCAAAAGTCTGTGGCATGACAACTGCTTCGCTATTTATTGCAGCTGTCCGAATACCAGTCAGAAATGCCACACATGTGGGTCTGACTGAATGCAATCGCAGAAGCCATACCTATTCTCAGTCTTCAAGCTGATTTTGCGACGCCACTCGGCTCTGATTCGCTGATTTTGACTCAGTTGTTCTCGGCCAATGCGTTGATTGACGACAATTTTCATTTGGCTGACTTGCCATTGTCTGTATCATGGCTCTTCGCTGGGCTGCGTGGAAGAAAGTTCTGGTCCAAGATAATTCATATTCCGCCTCAAACGAGCACAGCAAGCAGTTCGTCGGTGCCGTATCCGGATGTCGCCCGTGCAAGCTCATCGCCAGAGACTGGTGTAGACATCTGTGCAGCGGCAGATTTGAGTTTGCCTCCGAATGATTTGTGTCCGTCTGGGGCCTGTTGCTCAACTTCACAAGTCTTACAATTGTAACAATTGTAAGTGCAAAATCAGGTGATTCGTTACGAATTCATCATATAAATTCTATTACGAATCGCCTGATTTTTGCACTTACAATTGTTACAATTGTAAGACTTGATAAAGTTGAAGCTGGGAATCTTTAGTGCGGAACAAAACTCACCAGCGCTTGGTCGAAGGAACTTGAAACCATTTTGGACAGCATATTCTGTTTACTTAGAACGCGTTCTAATTCGAATAATAATGGGACCAAAACCGGTGCTATGAAAGAATGGAAAGCATTATTTGATGAACAGAAAAAGGAGTACGAATGTCTTTCTGTTTTTCTGACTCTGCAGCTGGAAAGTAATTCTCAGGAGGCCCTAGAACTCACACATCCGGACGTGGAACAGATTTTTGAACATTGGTATTAGATGAGCAGCCAAGAAAAATTGACATATGCTCCGCAACCTAAAAAACGAGGGCCGAAAAAGACTGAAGAAACATCTTCAACTGCTATCGAAAGTCCATCGCCGAAACCTGCCAAAATGGCGCCAATTTATTTGTTAAGTTGAAAATGGCAGCATTTGAGCCTAACCGAAAGGCTGCTGACATCAAGACGATTCTGAGAGACAGATATGGAAAGCACTACCGCAAACTGATAAACATTTCACACCATCTGCTCAGTGTAGAAACCAGTCGTTTATCGCCAATGAGGAGAAAACATATCGAAATGCAACTGGCTAAGTAATGGGAAGGGCTGTCTTCTGATGACAAAAAAGATGCAATACCTTGATCGAAACCAAGATTCTGCGTTGAAAGACAAGCCGGACATTGATCCGAATGAAATTCGACAGGAGCTTGTTTTTCTGCTCAATCAGTTGTAAATCAGCTGAATAGAATAGTAACTGTTT
>JASANF010003812.1:0-10064 GCA_030248245.1 Trissonchulus sp. WLG1_4 | reverse complement strand
TATGTGTTCGTTCAGTTACGTATTGCTCAATGGGTTAAAAAGGTCAAGAAGAGGGTAAAAAAGTTTATGCCGTATCCCCCCTTTTTGGAGGTCACGGTCCGCCTCTGAGTGTAGGTGTCGCAGACCGGTCAACTCTGTAAGTTTCAAAATGTCGATAGCATTTGAACGTGATCGTTCTTTCCATTCACTCATATGCCTACGATTCTGGCCTACGATAAAGATTAAATAAAAAGTCTGATGACAAAAACGATAGCAGGTTAGTCAAGAACGATTGTAATTAGGAACGAAAAAATCATAAAAATAGAGTAGTGTTATAGGAAATGAAGAGAAGAGATGAAATCGCTCACTGCTAAGCCACTTAGCCGCCTAATGACACAAAGAATAGCCTTGAAATTGGCACTAATCAAAATCCAGAGGCTCAAATAGAATACATAATTACTCAGCCGCAAATTATGATCAGATAATAAAATAAAATGACTTGATTTCAAAGAATAAAGAGGATTTGATGAAATAAAGAAATGACTAGGGTTGGCTGGCGGTAGGAAATCGAAACAGAATGCTCCAGATGTTCGCTACACGCGACCGACCAAGCCTGACTGACGTTTCTTTCAGACAATCTTGTTGGAAATAAATGTCACTAACGCCTGGCTTCCAGTCACGCAATTCCGCAATTCTGACACGGATAAATTCTGAGACCCAAAGAAACACATATCAATAATTTTTAATACAAAAAACCTTAAAAATCAAAACGACTTTAGTTCCAAAATTTACTGAAATTCAAAGTCACCAAAATTTTTCACACAAAAATACTCATACAAAATTGTTTCCTGAAACTTATTATGTTGGCTACAACACATTTTAGCGTAATTTGTTATTTTTAACGAAGCAAACCCAACGGGTATATACGGCCTACTCCCATTCGTGAAAGTTGAGTTATTGGTGCAATGGTACACCTTTAAAAAATTTCCAGCGTATTACAGTCTAGTGTGCGGGTAAATAAATCTGTAGAACCGGTATCCACGTGGTGTTTGAATTGCATTAATCAAAATTTTGACATTTTTGACGGGTCGTGCGGCGTGCTTCCCGACGGCCGTGTGGCGTGTAACGAAACCGACAGAAAACCAGCATTTGAAAACCAACCAACAATGGAACTTGTGTGGAATGAAACCAACATTTGGGTCAAATTTTGTGGCTACAGCTGACGGTTTTTTCCGCAAGTAGATTTTGTCCTGCACAGTGCAAAAACTTATTTCACAACAGTCCTTCACACGTCTATAGATACTGTTTTGACACTGTCTTCTATAGACACGCTTCTGTCTAGCGTTAAAAGATAGCTAATGGCTCAATTTGGGGGGCAAAATAAAGACGTGCGTTTTCCCCAGATGGGACTCCTCCTTCTTTCTGATTTTACATAACAGAAACAGCTTATCTACGATACATAAGCAAGCGACAGATAATTGAAACATGTTAACGGTTCGGCGGTCACAAATTTCAAAATGGTCTCAAACAGTTTAGAAAACGTGTAAATATCATTCTAGGCTATACAATACTTTTTTACACTTTTTTACAGTTTTTTACACTTTTTAACACTTTTTTACACTTTTTTACAGTGTAAAAAAGTAGGTGTAAAAAAGTCCGGACTTTTTTACATGTAAATTAGCAACCCTATATATATATATATATATATCACTGGCGGTCCCAGACTTCGATTTCGGGGGGGGCGGAGGTCTGAAGAAATTTTTTGACTTTTTATAATAGCATTTTTCAGCTTTACGCTAAATTGTTATAGCCGCAGCTATATCAAGGTCAATGAATTGAGTCTGTTTGTAGTAAAAACCAGTGGTGTACCCAGAAAAAAATGGAGAATTTTTCAATTTTTAGGTTGAATTTGGTCAACTGGAGACGTATCAGAAATTTTTCTCCGACAGGAAAATAAAACACATGATGGGAATGTGACATCAGACAGAAGACAGTGTATTACACAACTAAATGCAGCATAATATGCTCGTGTAGACATGCAAATGCAGCATAATGTACTCATGTATACATGCATAAGCTTTGATGAAAGATAATAACAAGGAATAGTAAGCCCAGAGTTGCAGGGGTCTGGGGGCGGCAGCCCCCAGGAAAAAATTTGGGGAAATTTTAGATTTTTAGGCCAAATTTGGTCAATTGGGGACGCATCAGAAAAATTTTCCGACCGGACCATAAAAACCAAAGGGGGGACCCTTGTGTAAAATTTCAGTCAAAAGAAATTTCGGGGGGGGGGGGGGCCGCCCCCCCCCGCCCCCCCCCCCCCCTGGGACCGCCCCTGATATATATATATATATATACACAGATGTACATGGGGGGTGGGTCTGGGGGCGGGCAAGCCCCCCCCAGATTTGAAATTCCGGGACAAGCCCCCCATCAGATTTGACCCGTCGGGACAAGCCCCCCTCCTTGAAACCGTAAAATCGCCTCAGATCGCCATAAAATGCTTTAAAAATGAGCAAAAAGCGAAAAAATCGCTAAAAATATAGGAATTTTGCAAAAAAATTCAATGTTTAGGCAAAAATTGAAAATTTTTGCGTTTTTGGGACAAAAAATCGGGACAAGCCCCCCCTAAAATGTCGAAAATTCGGGGACAAACCCCCCCCAGACCGGGACCCCGTGTACATGTGTATATATATATATATATATTATATATATATATATATATATATATATATATATATATATATATATATATATATATATATATATATATATATATATATATATATAATATTAAACTTTATTAACCCAATTTCAGACTTCGTTGTTATTATCAGCTTTATAAACTTATTCATTTCAGTGGTTCTGAGTTCCGCTACAGGTAGCGAACACCGGAGGTAAAATTTTGCCGGAGCCGGAGCCGGAGGCAGTGTTTTAGAAAAAAATTTCAATTAGTAAAAAATGTTGACAATTGTGAAAAAATTTTCAATTTTTTTCGAAACAGCATTTTTTAATGTTTCAACAGTCACGCCCCATTTCTATACATATGTCTTTACACACTCATACGACCACTGGCCACTGACTGGTCCCGTTTTTGGTGATCTCACAAAAAATTTTCATCAACATTGATAAAAAGTCAAAAATTTGGTCAAATTGACCAGTATGGCATTTTGACTGCGGTGCCAAAGCCAAGGGCAGGTGTCAGGAGTCAGAGGGAGCTGGTTGTTCAGGCCTTCAGAGTGTCCGTCTGAACCTCCCCCTTCTAGTCAAACCTTGCAAAATTGTCAAGAATATATATACGTATATAAGAATATATACACCCAAAAAATTAAACAAATTTGGAAAAGATTGCACTTTGTAGAAGATACGACGCCGTAAATGTCTGTAGCTTCCGGGGATTACCGCCCGCCCCCCCCCCGACCCCTGTAATTTAGGCGTATATCAGTCACGTTGTAACCAGGAAAAAATCTTTAGGGGGAATGACTTTTCGATTTTTTGTAATGGGTGAAAATTAACTTTTTTGCTATTTTAACACAAAAATTTGCGAAATAACAGCACATGCACATGCAAACATATTTGACCCGCCGAAAACATCAGAGCTAAAACTCAAGTTAAAATCACTAAGTCACATAGTTACAAGCTTATAGGGGTCTGGGGGCGGCAGCGTGAGTGTGAGAAACTTTTTATTTCTAGGCCGAGTTTAGTCAATTGGAGACGTAAAGATACACATTGCTAGAGAGGGGTAGTCATCTCCATCACAACTGGCAGTAATATAAGTACTGTAATCGACTAACCGCTTCGTTAATATTGCGATTTTTTCTCAATATTTGAACTTTTGGCCAAAGTTTGAACAATGAAAATTCTCCGGCTCCGGCACTTTTTTTGCCGGAGCCGGAGCCGGAGCCTCCGGTCGATCGCTAGCTACAGGTCCATAGGTTGAGTTTTGAATTGAACCTATTTGAGTATTACAAAAATTTCAAAAACTATGGAAATGGTAAGAAATAGTAAATTTTTTATTTCACGCCATAAGCTTCATTTTTAATGCTTAACTAGTCAACTGCTACTAAACGAAAACACGAAAACGAACTATTCGTATTTCCCACCTATATATAGATATCAATATATCAATCTTTGCCAACTTAGTCATGCGTTATGCATTATAAATTCTAACCAGGCTCATCTTTTTCTCTCATGCTCACGTGGTGCTCAATATTTACGTATATATATGGCTTCGGTGTTTACGTATATGGCTTCGGGTTTAGGTTTAGGCTCGTGCCAACTCTAGCCAGCCAGTTTTACTTATGCAGAAACCAAGTCATATTCAGTCATTCGTTTTGTTTTCCCATTGTTAGTGTTGTTCGGCGTGTTTTTGGTTGATCATGATTAGACTGCCATAGTAATTGTATATATGCATATGTACGTACTTTTGTTTTTGTTGGCATGTGAATGATTGGTAAACCCTAATCCCTAAAGCGTTGCGCTACTGCATGGTGAAGCGGCTGAAGCCCGAGTTCATCTGCACAAGCTTGCTTCGGCTGCGGGCAATATCTTAAAATGTAATTAGCGCATTGCATTTACGTTTATTGAAATGAAATGAAATATTGTAATCTAATGCGTTAAATCTAGTTTTGATTGCACACCGGTTCGTCTTAAATAATTGCCATGAATGCGATAAAAACTGTTTCTCAAGAAAATATTTTGCACAAATAATAGTGCAACAACGGATTTAACATGCACCTTAACATTAGCGTGCATAGCTAAGTCCGTCAGATTAAAAAGCAGCGCGCTAACAGTTAAGTCCGTTTATTGCAGAGGTTTTAGAATGGCATTTTTAAGCTTAATTTTTAAGCCGTTTAGTCCGATTATAATTAATCTTTTAATCCGGTAAAGGAATGGGCTCTAAGAGTGAAGAGCTTTCAAGGAAAGACTTAACCTTCCGGTTTTTCATTGATCAGGTTTTTTATTCTATTTTTATTTCGTGTACCAGTCTATTATTTAAATTGGATAGACCCCATCATCAGAGGCGGCCAGCCTAGCTCCTAGACTAGGTTTTTCAGACTTATTATGGATGCTAAATTCTGGTTCTTTTTGTGCAAATGCGAAAATTGGGCCTCCGAGACAAATTAAACATGTAACTATTAATTTATTCATGAATGCTGACGCTTGCAGAATGCAGGACGCAGAAGATTAGGAATCTTTAGGATTTTGTTGCTGCTTTTGTATGTGTATATATTTTGTTACGTGTACTAAAGAGATGCTACATTACTAAAGAGTTAGCGAAAACCATTAGTACACATTTTTTCGTCAATTTGTGTGCCAATTCCGTGCCATGTGTTTTGTGCAAACTTTTTGATTACACCCGAGTATTTGTCGACTTTAGTGTCATGCATTACGTATCTGGAAGTTCAGATTTCAGAATAATTTCATGACTGTTAACTGTCTCTAGCATGGAAGTACGTTGGCTAGGTAAAGTCATCGTGTATATAGGCCTGGTTGAGCACAGCAGACCACCGCCTGCATTGACCAGTACATAGGCCAGCGAAAGCTGTCAGCACAATCGGGTACGTATGTAGTTCATGGCTTTCTTGTCATTTTCCAGCTATTACATATCTCGTTATGTTGCTTTATGAATGTGTATATATGTCTGATTATATATATGGTGTGTTCATGACCAATATACTGTACCAATGTGTAACTGTCAAGTGTCAAGGAGTTATGTATGTACATACATTAACACGAGGGCCTAATCTGGGGGGGTCCTGTACCGACATTTTGACCACCCTTGTACCAATTCTGATTAAAAAATGGCCGTGTTTAGCAAAAAATTGACCGATTTTTAAAAAAATGTGGCCAAAATATCAATTTTTAGCTTAAAACTTAACGATTTTTGAAAATTTTGAACAAAAATAGGATTAAAACTGCATAAATTTGATAGAAATGCCTATATTTAACAGCAAATTTTGTAGAAAATTTTCTTGCCCTTGTACCGGGGCTCAAAATTTGCTTGCCCTGTACCGAATTCAAAATTCTGGGGGGGTCCCGAACCCCCCCCCCAGACCCCCCCGCGTTAAACTGTGTGTATGTATATGGTGAGCGTGAGATCATGCATGTAGACTATGTACTTGCTCCCTCCAGTAACAAACGTCAGTTCACACTTTAGCACATGGTTTTTTTTGCGTCCCACAGTGCGTCCAGACGCAATGACATTCAGCTGGACGCAAATTTTTTCAGTGGGACGCAAACTGGACGCAGTGATTTTTTTGCAACTCTGACTAAAAGATCCCCAAATATAAAGGCCCTGAACAGGTGCTGGTGCCTGAATTGTAAAAAATTTCTGAAACGTCTTCATTCTTCAACCGACCAAATTTGCCCTAAAAATCTAAAAATTTCTAAATTTCTTTTGGGAGCTGCCGTCCTCAGGCCCCTACAACTCTGTAGCTTAGTGGCCATTGCTTTATGCTTCATAAAAGCATAAAATATACATGTGTATATGGATGCATTGGGCTCTAGTTATTAGCTCAGTACACTCTTTAGTGTATCGTTTCTAGCAACGTCGTCCTTAGGGGTTGCCAGCGGAGAGAACTCCCCGACCCGAAATTTTTTCCCATTGAATTTTTTACACAAGAGTCCCACCTTTGGTTTATTGCGTGGCCAAAAAAATTTTCGTATATATACGCCCTAGGTTTTTTTCGATGGCAAATTTTCGCAAGTTTGCGAAAAGCTTGAAATTTTTCAGCAGAATCAATTTTTTTTCGCAGACTTACTTTTGTTACTTAATGCGGTAGACTTTACATTTAAATGTTAATAAAACATTATTCCGCCTATACAGGATTAAGACTAGCTGCAGTAGACTTTACATTTAAATGTTAATAAAACATTACTCCGCCTATATATACAGGATTAAGAGCGCATTTTTTACCCTTTTTGGCCAAAAAGCAACGATTGTGACATTTTTATATATTTAAATTTATGGAGCCGTCCTGAGAGTTTTGTGTAATTTTTCACAATTTTCACAATCGATGCTCAGCCGTAAAGAAATTTCAGAAGACCCGGGCAATAACGAAGTCCAGTTTACCAAATTCGGCCTACAAATTGAAAAAATCTAAAATTCTGTTTCTGGGGGCTGCCGTCCCTAGACCCCTGCAAATTTGTGGCTTAATCATTTTGTGTTTGAATTTGAAATCGAATTCAAGTGTTAAAATTGCCAAAATGTGTATATTAATCCAACAGAGTTTTTTGTTCCAAATTATGTTCTTTAGAACACCATTTTCTAAAAAAAAGAACAGCAACAAATAAAAAAAGAACAACCGTAGAACAGCCAGCTGGAGCCGTGTAAAACACCAGACTCGCGTCTACAGTGCACCAAAAATGTGTTTAATTTAAAAAAATTTTCTGGGGACTGCTATTATGTTCTAATGGTGTCTCTCTCTAGGGATCTTAAAAATGCGACTGGACTGAACAGTTTATTCTTTTCTTCAGTTTGCAGTGCTGCGAATGTGTATAGCACTAGGGTACTTTATGGCAGCCCACAGACCCTGCAGCTTTGGGGTTTGTAATCGTACGGTCTAAAAAAATTTCTGATACGTTTCCAATTGACCAAATTTGACCTAAAAATCAGATAATTCTCCAAATGTTTTCCTGGAGGCTGCCACCCCCAGACCCCTGCAGTTTTGTGGTTTACTATTCCTTGTTATGTTATTTCCTTTAAAGCCTTTGCATGTCTACAAGAGTAGATTGTGCTGAAAAAGTCTCCAATTTTTTTCTGGGGGCTGCCGCCCTCAGACCCCTGCGACCTATGGCTCAGTGGTCTAGCGTTTTCAATCCGCGTGTAAGTAGTAAAATCGCGAAAAATTTCACTTCAACTTCAAAATTACTATCAGTGAGTGAGCAAAAAAATGGACAACGACCCCCCCTTTTCAAAATCCTGACAACGCCCCGGGCTGCCGGCACTGAATCAAAGTTAGCCGGAAAAATTTTCCGATGCGCCTCCAATTGACTGAATTTAGCCTAAGAATCCAAAAGTTCTCCATTTTTTTGTACAATCTCGGATTTTTTCCGGGGGCTGCCGCCCCCAGACCCATCCCACTGTAAAAAACTGGTCTCCGATTGAAGCTTGAACTTCAGCTACAATTGGTTTCGATAACAGTTTAAAACCCATAATATATTATGATTAGTTATGATTACATAGTGTTATGACTTTCGTCCCAACGCTAGTCCCTAAATTTAAAAGTTAAACTCGGCTTTCGTACACTCTTATTTGGTTTTAATGGCCCCGCCGGAAAAATTTCCGATACGTCTCCAATTGACTAAATTCTGCGTAAAAATTATAAAAGTGTCAGAATTTTGTCCTGGGGGCTCCTGCCCCCAGACCTCTACAACTTAGCGACTTCGTAATCTGGCGTTTGGAATGCCATTTCAAGTTGTCAAATTTCTAAAACGTGCATTTTACACGTCATTCCAAGAATTCTAGAAAGAATTCTAGTTTTAAAATTTTGTGGTTACGCTACTGTTTCTGTTATTGGCGAATGGCGAGGGCCGGTCACCGAGAATGTCAATAACGTGAATAACGTATTGAATATACCGATAAAAACCACGGTCCCAAATGGACGCACTGTCATTTTGTGGGACGCAATTTTTTTGAACGGGACGCAAAATGGACGTAGTCTCGGATTTGAAAAAATAACCCTGCTTTAGCACGGAAGTGGGTCGGTGCCGGGCATACATGGGCGTGGGGGGGGATTGGGTGGGGTTTTGCTCCCCCCCCAACCGGCCCCCGCTCCCCCCCCCAGACAGGGTCCGCTCCCCCCCCAGAATTTTTTGAAAGTACTTCACGAAGGTAAACTGAGCGGCCGGGGAGCAAAATGGGTGGCTCACGAAGCAAAATTCTCCGGACAAGTTGCTCCGCACCCCCCCCCCCCCCCCCGGTCGACGGCTCCCCCCCCAGATTTTCTTAGCTGCACATGTGTGGTGCCGGGGGATCCGCGACGTTCATTATTTTGGTAGAAGGGTAAGCGAAAGTAGAGCCAAGGTACAAGGACAAGCAAAATTTCTATACTATTAGAAGGACAAGCAAAATTGCTATGCATAATACATGGCTTGTGAATCTGGAATATAGGTATTTCAATCA
Source organism: Trissonchulus sp. WLG1_4 (assembly GCA_030248245.1). Lineage (NCBI taxonomy): Eukaryota > Metazoa > Nematoda > Enoplea > Enoplida > Ironidae > Trissonchulus > Trissonchulus sp. WLG1_4. Next base: position 961 of record JASANF010003812.1, on the reverse strand, counting down.
AATTAAGCAATATTTTGCTCAAAGTTGCTTTATGTGTGATTTGAACCATTTTTGTATCACTCGTTATCCATCATTTATTGCATAACATCTAACTGTTTCGTTAGATTCTTAACACTAATTTCGTTACTAATGTGATCTATTTTTCAGATTTGATACTAAAGCAATTAGGCGCCACCAATAAATCTGTCGATCCCAACCAGCTCCATGAGAATAATTTCCTATCACCTGTTTCCAACACCGTCCGGGAGACCTCCTTCTTAGCCCCCCAGAGCACCTGTCCGGCAGCTGAGCACACTCCTCGAGATCCGATGGGTGTGCAGTTGCAGCTACGTCTTTTGTTGTGGAAAAATTGGACACTGAAAAAACGCAGTCCTGTGAGTCGAGTTTTTGTACCTGTGGCGTATTTTTGGCAAGAAAAATATTTTTTTATAAATTGAGACTAGTTTCAACTTTGCAAAACGTCATCAGAAGCTACAGAGGGAAATTTAAAGTTTTAACACTGTTCTGAAGTCCGAACGTAACGTCATACTATTCAAAAGTAGTGCGACTCTTCATATGCAGAAATTGCATGGGGTTTGTGCAGGGTGAAGCTCGTCTCATTCAACGAAAGGAGGACGTTTTCTGCACAGAACTACACGACATCAGAACCGCAATACTTTCAGTCTGGGTCTAGGAGGCAAATAAAGTCTCCTAACCGGAAGCTTGAAACACCGGAAAAAAAACCCAAAAAAGCGGATAAGATCCTTAGTTTAAGTCCAATTCACTAAATGTGATTTATGAAGTGGTTTTGTAGACTTTAGCTAACAAGTCCTATTGTACTCAATTACAGCGGGGATCGGTCTAGATGACATTATATTTCCTATATGGTTCCATTTATAGAAGACGTGTAAAATCACTGGCAAATTCTAGTAATTATTCTAATAATAGTATAATTATTTTACTCTATTTAAAGCCATTGTTT
>JASANF010003811.1:0-40755 GCA_030248245.1 Trissonchulus sp. WLG1_4 | reverse complement strand
AGGCCGAATCACCGCTAGGCTGAATTGCCACTAGGCTGAAAGTTCGCTATTAGGCTCAACCGTCGTTAGGCCGAATCGCCGTTGGGTCGAAAATGTGTTTCTGGAGCATACAAACAGTAATGTGTGTAAAACAGTACATATTACATGTACAGTGCATATACAGTACAAACTGTACTGTAATACCAGTCATGCTGTATGTTGCTGATGGTGAGAGACTGTACATTTTTTAAAATTTTTTAGTAAAAAAATTGTTCATTATTTTTTTTCTTCGGCCTAACGGCGATTCGGCTTTTCAGCGATTTGGCCTAGCGACGATTAGGCCTAGCGGTGACACGCCGGTAAGATTGAGCAATTACATGATAGCCTTATAGTTCAGTTCATCCTTATGTACCCAAGAAGGATTTTTTTTTCTATTTTTTATTTTAATTTTTAACTTTTTTATTTTTTATTTTACCACGACTTTTGACCAAATATTTAGGTTTTATGGAAATGTTCCGACACAAAACAATAAACATATGGATAGTAAATAACCAGGAGCATGAAACTTGATTTAAACCGATTCGAATTTCGTAGCAAGACTGACTGTCTTTATGCATTTTACTGTAGTCGCCAAGAATTTGTGCCCAAATTCCATCACAACCAACAATGACCACTAAACGACTCTACCTAGCAAAGCAGACCCGACAAAGCATAGGTTACAGCAAGGTTCCATGACACTCCAATACGTCATAATACTTCAAAGGGCAAAATATAGTCCGAACCAGAAGCCTTGTCAGCATTATGTAAAAGCTTTGAACTGGGGTTAGATAACAGAATTTAACTTCGCGTGACTGAACCAAGAATTAAGGACCAGCCCGTTGACACAAAGTTAGCTCTGTATTATTTTAACTTCGTCAAAAAACACTTACGACAAATGTGGATTTTCATAGTTGGCACAAGTTTTAGATAAGGTTTAGGATAAAATAGTTTAGAACAGTTTAGTTATTAACAGTTTCTGACACAAAAAATAAGGGTTTTTGGGTGATATTTTGCTGCAGTGGAAAACAGTGCGATAAAAATGTAGTGTCACTTTTTTGATAATTTCACAGTATCCTAATGTATCACTAACATTTTATTGTATAAAAAAACCTTTGTTCAAAACGATAAAATAAAATATTTGGAAAAATAAAAATTTCTTGAGTTTCCATTTACATAACAATTCACATGTGAATGAAAAATAAAGTCAAAGACCAAATTAAAACTGTTAATTATTTTATAGCCAGACAGTTGGGTGTTCTTTAGCCATGAGATTTGATGATTAACTGTGGAAAACTGACTAAAACAAGTTTTCTGCTGAACTTTTGTAGAGGGTGAACTTGTTTAACACTTTAATGCCTTAGTTACATAGTAGTTTAGTTTAGCCTTTTCTCTCTCAAAGCAGCCAGATACTGACACCTTCTGTTTTCGCCATTGCTCGAGTTACGTGCGTCGTAGAAGACAATCACTGTTCTAAATAGAACTTTCACGGTTCTAGTATAGGTGCAAATCACACAAAATATTATGCCCCTCTGACATTTTGCAGACATGAAGTCGTATTTATTTATTTTCTGCCGGAGTGCTGAAACTACGAAAATTATGAAAAATAAGTTTCATTGAATCAACTGTTCAGAATTATGTCCATACCTGGGCAGCTTACGAAATCTGGAGGGGGTTAGGTGTAACTGGGCGAGGGTTTTTTTGGCAAAATTTTCAGAGCAGGGGACCGATTTGGGGATGGTAAAGTACCAGTTAAAAAACTACTGCTTCAGAAGGTAAACGTAAACCTTACTATAGAATATATATTATATATGTACATACTTGCATACATACATCGCAGGAATTCCTTTTACAGAAACATGGCCTATAAAAAATGTTGAAAGAATGTTGTATCGTACTTATTTACTTGTATTCGTTATTTATTTATAAGTATATTACATATATTGGCCAGAATTACAAAACACATAGTCATTAAATTAGCCTCAACATAGCATATGATGTTGACATTTTCTGTAAATAGAACCATCTTAAATTTAAATTCAATAAAAAATAGAAATTTAGAATTTAGAATGCTTATAAACATCCTTTTCTAACGATGACTGTGTAATACTTAAAAAAATTACTAGCCTCATTCAGTGAATTCTAAAGAAACTGACTCCGCTCGTCAGAATTTCTATTGATAAGGAATTAGACTCTAACTTAAATTGATTACAAATGCGTGGCATAATTTTTCAAGTGAGCTCTCAAGTCTTGAAACTGAGCCGACGTTTGGAAAATTAGCGAGATTATTGAAAAACCACCACCAAAGCTCTGAACGTTGAAATTTATGTACTTTTTGGTTTTTCTTTCCTAGACCTTTGTCGCTCAAACCAACGTTTTTTGAAATCAAATCAAATCAAATCATTCAAATTGATTGTTCAACTTTGTACATTGTAAATGCGAATAAACAAGCTATAAACATTAAAATTAAAACATAAAAAAAGTGTATGAAATAACAAAGTAAACCATGAAATATCACATCTTTTGATTTGAAGCAAAATTTTTTATTTTAGCACTTACTTCAGATGTCTGGTTGGGTAGATCCAAAAATGTAGCATCGCTCCTTTTTATTCTTGCGAAATGAAGAAGTCAAAAAAATCAGTAAGTGACTGATGAAATTTTTAGGGTGGATTTCACAAAGGTGGTTTTACTAAACCATGGTTTTACGTACGTTTTTATATGATTTGCACATACTTTCATTACAAAATATCGCCTCATTCGTTACGAATTTCCAAGATTTTCTTAAACCATGGTTTTAGCTCAGTTGAAATTTCAGCAAAATAGAGACCTGCTATGCTGCAGGTTTGAAATTTCAACTGAGCTAAAACCATGGTTTAAGAAACTCTAGGAAATTCGTAACGAATGAGGCGATATTTCGTAATGAAAATATGTGCAAATCATATAAAAACGTGCGTAAAATCATGGTTTAGTAAAAGCACCTTCGTGAAATCCACCCTTGGTTTTTAGAACTTCGGGACTTGATCTCTCGAAAACAAAAACCGATCAGTTTTTTCCACTTTTACTTTTTGCAATAAATACCGCTTTTCAATATGTTTTTCATACATATTAAATCTAATTTCTATTGGTAAAAACAAGCCTTTTGATCGGTTCTCATAACATTGCGAAAACCATATGTGAAGCCACGTGACTTTTCTAGTTATAAAAAAACTATTAAGCTATTCAGCTATGAAAAAAGCGGTACAAAAATTTAGCCCAAATTAATTCTAATTTTGGTAACATAAAAATTGCCGTTTTTAGAATGAGATGTTTTTTCAATTTAAGCCAAAGCAATTATCCAATTTCCCAAACTCTTTTACTGAAAATGCACCAAAAACAACCATTATTTCACCAGACTAAAATAATTTCATTTTAGGTTCAGGCTTACGTTTGACCGAATTAGGCCAAAATAGTATCAAGTTTGGTTGGGTTAAAATAAAAGAATACTTTTTGTCAAGAACTTTTTATAGTAGTTGATAAGTTTATAAACAGATAAAAAATTGATACAGATTTAGTAAAAAATAGTTACCAAATAAGTTTAACTTCTTTCATTTTGGCTAGACCTGGAACAATTTTTTTATTATCATATATGACGAAGAATATTTTTATTTAAACGAGACACATACCCGTAATTGAAAATATGTAACAAATTACACTCCCAAAGAAGAACTTTTATGCAAAATGCATAACATTTCCAGTTAGAAAAATGACAAACTTTTACCCAAATTTAAGAACTGATGTATTAAATCACGAATGTCCGGGTCAGAAAAAAATGCGTAAGCCTAAGCCTGAAGCCTAATTTAAGGGCAGATAAGGCAAACCTAAAAGTATGACACTGACAATTTTTAAACACAGGTATAACAGATCTTTCGATCTACCCCTTTAAGAACGCCAAATGTCTCACAAAACAGCGTAACTATTAACATTATGATAATTATAGGCCAAAGAGCCGGCCGTTTTATCGCAATAACAGCGACATGAAAATTTGGTAAACGGCACGTTAAAATAATGGTCCCAAGGGAAAGTCTCGGGACACGAAAATATTTCAACCTAAAAGCTGATGGGCAATTTTATTACAAGCGACGGTTCAAAAAAACTCCCCCAGAAGGCTTTCAAAATGATCAGTATGTATTTTGTCGCATAAAACAGCTCGCAGTATGGAGCACATTTTAATGTCATCGTAAACTCTTGCAGCTGAAAATTAAATCATCTCAGCGAAGTTTACGGCTGTATAGCTTGGATAAAAACAATAGCGTAAATGTGATGCAAATGTAAAAATTGCTATTCAATAGCTAGTATGTTTTAGTATGCAATAGGTTTAAAATGGTAATAAACAAAAACACAGATGGTAAAAAATTTTAAAAACTTCAAAAGTTTGTTTTGCAAAAATGAAGATAAACTGTGACTAATTATAATACCTATGCAGTTAAGTTGGAGGCAATAAAAATTTTTATGTATGTATATATATATATATATATATATATATATATATATATATATATATATATATATATATATATATATATATATATATATATATATATATATATATATTATAAAAGTACGTATGTTTTATTTATTTTATTTTTCTTTTATATTGTTTTTTATTTTATATTGTATTTATTTTATACTACATAAAAAAGTTTATATATCGATTTATTACATTTTGAATCTTTTAAATTAAAAAAACAAACAACTCAGCTCAAATTTTTGGACCTAACCCAACCCAACCCATCCCGAAGGGACACACAAGCCGCGTCCACCCCTGTGTAAACTTAGTGTTGTAAGTGAGAATTAGGGCCTATGAGACTTGGGGGCTGTGGTGTAGTGGTTAGCATGCTTGACTTCGAAGCAGGCGGCCCGGGTTCGATTCCCGGCGCCCCATTTCTTTCATTCTTTCTAAATTGGGGCATCCTCTTTCTTTCAACACTTAGTGTATAGAAATAAAAGAATGGCAATTTTTCACTGACTCGATTTTTCAAAGCCAAAGCTCGGGCTATTTCGGCCAGAGCACCGTTCCGGTCGCTTCGCTAAAACCTAGACGAGGAAAAAGTATCATACTTTTCAAGTTGTCAAAACACATGCAAAGTACGCTGCAAGAAGCACTGCATATAAAAACCTGTCCGTCTTGCCGTGCCGACAGAGATAAAAACAATAAATTGACTCAAAGCAGTGTTATTTCAAATAAATTCATATCTAACTAGATACGTTTTGGTTTATTGATAAGACTAGTTATTAGAAGAACATGTATGTATCCTGTCAGTTCAGAAAAAAGAATGATATTTTCACTCTAACATTGCAGACATATGTCTTCCTACGGGAATTAATAAAACACCCTAGTTGTGATCTAAAATGCAGATGATTATATAAATGTGTCAACTTCCGAATTCATCAGAATCAGCCTTTTTGTAAAGTTTGGTGCGAGCAAATGAACTCGAGACTGACAGGTCTTACAGTTTTTCATTTGAATAATGTTTCGAAGAAGCACAATCGGCGTCTTCGTCACTTACATAGCTATTCGTAAGCTGTAGGACTTAGGGGCCTTTTATTAACTACATTAAATTAACTAGATTAACTTCAGTAATTCACATAATATTGACGATACTTTATCAAACTTTATACGAAGCGACTAAACCGTTTCATCTGCATTTATTTGCGAAATTTTATGAATGAAAGTTCATCGTATGTTGAGTCATGAAGTTAATCTAGTCAATCTATTCTAGTTAATATTAATTTATGAAAGGACCCTTGGACAATGTTTTATATAGGATAGTGATACAAAAAAGTTCATTCATTTAATTCGAATACTCTACGCAGAATCTTTCGTAATTTAGCGCAGATAATGCGACTGAAAAAAATATAATTCCAGATTATATGGATGATAAAATACTGAACAGAATGAACTAAATAAAGATAAATGAATAATAAAAAACTTCACATTCACAACTCTGTAGATATAAGTGCGGTACTGCCTTGCATATTAACAACGCAACATAAATCAGTACTCTACGCGTATGTTCACTCTGATCGGCTGCGTATTGCGCTGTCTCTCGGACGCATTTGTGTCAATGTTTTCTTTTCTTTTTTTCCTATATTGAGAAAATTAACTAGTGCGTATTCGAATGTCATACTCTTTCCATTATGTACTCTTGGTTCAATTTCAGCACAAAAGGACCCATGGGGTTTTTCATGTACTACAAAAACTGTTGCTTGCTTATATACCTACTACGTAGCAGTACATAGGTTATGCAAACTGTCTCAAGATCACAAAAAGAACTATGACCCACTACTGAACGAAAAAAACCCAGCTAACCTCTATAAAAAATCTTCATTGATGTTAAGGCTAAATTAGGTACACAGTGGGAAATTTAGCCTTATTGGGTTTTCTACTAAAGGAAACCTAGGATAGCAGAAAGATTAGGCAAAATGAGGATTTGAAACCTTAGAGCCAACAGATACGTTAACAAATAAAATTTCTGGCTTATGCATGAAAAAATTCTGTAAAAAATAGTTGAAGTCCTTCGTGGTATAATGCGGTTTCAAAATATTGGGTAGATTTCCATACAGCATTCATCAATTCGCTCTTTCATTCAAGTTGTCTTTCGAAGTGATAAACAGTCCTTTCAAGTTTTTATTTCTCCTCATTCAACAAGAAAGATACCAGTTACATAGCAGTTGTATTTTACGTGATAAGTATGTTACAATTTTAAGCAGAAATTGCTAAACACGAGCAATTTGGTTCAGAAAAGACAGCCAGTGGATAACTGTTTTGTCTTAAATCTCAACAAATCAGTTCATAATGTATTGTACGCTATGCAAGTATTTATGACACCCATATGCCCCAAGAAACTGTGTTACATGAATTTTGAGAATGAAAAGTTAAAGTAACTAGCATATTAATTTTAATAAAAACAGTTTTAAAAATCTGGGCTAAATCGTTACACATGGTTCAGCAATAGTTAAACAAGCACTTTTGTTGACGAGCATACATATTTTCACAGGATGACAGTTAGTATTATTTTACCGTTTCGGTAAAATGTAGCGCGGACTGCACAAAAATGTCGAAAACCACTTCAATGCTACAGCAATAACTACATATATGTCAAACTATACATGTAGTCCATGCTGACTGTTTACGTTTACAAGGACATCGCAAAGACGAGTCTGCTGATACGTGTTCAGAATATTTGTCGGTGTGTCGGTGTTTACGGTTTTGTTCTTTTATATTACTTCTTGCCATGCAAAATTTTGATCACCGTTTCAACATTATTCAAGTCTGACCAAAAAGTTCTGGACTGTGACCCAAACAGAAACACGCAATTTAATTACAAAAATAAAGAATTTCACGCATCAAGAGTACAACGAGTAGTTTTGTCTGAGGGTTCATCATTTTTGGTCAGACTTTAGTGCGTATTGCATCACCAGTACCCAGTACCTACAACTTACATCCTGTCTTGAAGAAAAGTGGTTATGGCATTTCGCCATTTCTGTTAACTCTGACAACACAATTCATGCAGTTCACTTGTTGTCATTTGTCTAATCTGCCTGCAGTCCATGCAGCTACTTCACCATACACGCACGCACGCACACACACACACACACACACACACACACACACACACACACACACACACACACACACACACACACACACACACACATAATCGATGCATCAGCACTCAGCAGGCAAGCTGATATCATTATCAGCAGTGCAGTTCAATGCACTGAAAGTGAGCACGATTTACATGCATTTTCAGTTTCAGTGCATGGACTGAAGTTAGGGCCTATTCCTTTACCGGATTAAAGGGTTAATTATAATCGGACTAAACGGTTTAAAAATTATACTGAAAAAAGCCATTCCAAAACCTCCGGATTAAACGGACTTAACAGCTAGCGCGCTGATTTTCAAGTCCGTTTAGTCCGATCAAGCTGGACTTCATTTTTCGCGCTAAACCGTTTAGTCCGGTAGTTTAGGAATGGCCCAAATTTATAATCGGACTAAATTTAGTCGGACTTAATTTAGTCCGGTGTCATTCCTAAACTTAAACTTCCCGACACTGATAAATTTGTATTCTGGTGCCACTATAATGTTTTTTCGCACCAGCCAATCAGTTTTGTCTCCGCCTACAAACTGTACTCTGATTGGCTGAGCAGTTGAAGTTGACAATTAACTCGCTGTTTGAAAACAGCGTTTTCGCAATATAAAAATGTATTTGCAGCTGCACATAATATAAAAAAACTAGCTGCAAACGACAATCTATTAATTGTTTAATCTCCATTGTATATAAAGACTATTTAGCACGTAATGCTTCAGGCCAGCGTAGCCGAGTGGTCAGAGCGTTCGCCTTCGGCCAGATAGGTTGGATGTTCGAATCCGACTTGAATAACTTAAGCCACGTAAAAGTAATTTTTTTGGATTATTTTTGATTAAAATATCAAACATATCATATCATATAAAATAATATTATTTTTTAACATATCAAAAATCCGTTATTTAATTTTTGACAAGAATTTGTTGGAAATCGACCAAAAAAAGCAATTTTGACGAAGATTTTTTGGAATACATTTTTTATACCAGATATTTAAAATACACTATAAAATAGCCCAATTATTCAGCTATAATTTGATATATAGATCGTCCAAATTGGTTAAGGTAGTGATAAGTAGCAAGAGAATAATTGGGGGGCACCGGGAAGTTAAGTCCGTTTAATCCGCGCAACAAATCGCGGACTAAAACTCCGTGTAAAATGCAGCGAGTGGACTAAACAGACTTATTTAAATCAGGTTTAGGAACGGAAATTTTTTAATCGGACTAATTTTAGTCCAGCTGAGAGTTTAATCCGGTGGTAGTTTAGGAACGGGATCGGACTAAAAAGTTTAATCCGGTGGTAGTTTAGGAATGGGTTCGGACTAAAATTAAGCAGCAGACTTATTTTAAACCGTTTAGTCCGTTTAGTCCGACTTGTCATTCCAAAACCGCAGACTAAAATAAGTCCAGTCCGTTTAATCCGGTAAAGGAATAGGCCCTTAGTATGCGCGGCCGCTGAGGCGGCCGCGCAACAAGTTTGCGTTCAAAATAAAGACCTTTAAATCACCTCTGATTTGAGAGCACTCACATTCAACGCACAACTTTTGTTTCAAAAAATCGGGCCACTTTGCAAAAAAGTCTGAGAAACAAATTTCAAAATCTGGCAAATTTAGCGTGACAAAAACGTCTTTAAGAGGCCACCAGGCAAGCCGTAATCAAAGGAGTCTAAAGTAAGGCCAGGACTCAGGGGTGTGAGTTCTATAGGGCGGCCTTTCATTTGAAGAAACGGGCCCTTGCAGGAAATTAGGAATTCAGCAGAAGAGTTTAAAAAAATGAAAACGGCTGTCTAAATTTTTTTCGGCCCAGGCTTTTTAGGCTTTGCCTTCAGAATAACAGCCAGAGGGTCCTGAAACTCAATAGTTTATTTTGTATACTTGATAAAGAGTGAATTTTGCTAGATATTTGAAATTTAATAAGTGATATTCTGAAGTTACAAGTTCCCATCACATCACAAGTCACGAGTTCAATCAAGGTACAAATGGTAAAAATCTTTCCCGCATTGTCGTTAGAATCAAACCATATTTTGTGTTAAAGTTAGGCTAATACAAATTTGATTCAATATTATGATTTATCGATTATACTTGCTACATGCTGTATCTATGTAGGAATACATATCGTATAGGAACAATATCTACTTGCAAAGACAGTATTTATTAAAACGTCAACAGGGCTAAACCAAAACAGTATTAATTCGAAAAGGCAAAGCTATCCTACTTTTAGTATACATAATATTAATAAACAGCTGTTTTTTGAAACCTTAAAAAACTTAAGCTGTTTAATCATATCACATTTTAGTTTATGACAACTTTATTAATTAATTTAATATCACAACTATATCAATACACAGCTGTTTTTTCACCCCTCCCGCCCCCCAGTTGGCGAGCGGGTCCTTGTATGGGCAAATACGACTTCAATTATAGCCGCCTTAGGTGACGTCAAGCAAAAGCGCGACCTGCCTGGTTTTGGGCTCTAATTTTCTCACCAGCTTAGCCTTGCGTGCCAGAAAAGAAATAGGGCTAAGTTGGGAGTTAGAGTACGCTGGTTGGAAAACACTACTGGCTACGGCTGGGGGCTAAATCAATCGGTGTGATAATTTGGACACTGAAAGGCTGGAATTCACTAAAGGTGTTTAGAGAAAACGCACAACCACTAGTTACAAGAGGGGTCGCATAAAGGCGATAAGACAAAACAATTACTTAAGACACGTATACAAGTATATACATATGTGCGTACGTACATGAAATCTTATAAAAATAAAAATTGCTTGAAAATTTGAGAGTAAAATGAAGATCATTTGCGCACGCGGCAAAACAAAAGTACGGACTTGAACATAGGAACACTTAAACGAGTAGTTACAAGAATCACACCAGTTATTTTGTCTCAAGGTTCAGCAGTTTCTGGTCAGACTTTAGCTGTTTGTGTAGAATCAGGATCGGCCATGCTGCATGTAGATTAACCGTTGAATGCAACATAGTTTTCATTTGTTTGCCAGACCTAAACTCTAATATTGTTTAGCTTGTGAAATTGTGTTAACCAACTCCACGAAAAAAATAATTGATCGCTCAATAAAGCCAAAAGTGCATATGGTCACTTTTCAGGGCAAAAAAGGATGTCATTTCTTCCGCAGTGCTTATAATAACTTTATGTCATGCTATTATATACCTAAGTACACAAACTCAGTCAAGAATGAACTAAACATTCCGCGTGATCTATATAATCTAACGTAAGACAATATAAACCCAATATCGCAATGTGATTACATACAAATGATTAAGACTCGTAGCATGATTATAATTTGGTAATTTCAATTTACAAAGCCCATATCATAGAACATGAGATAATAAACCATGTCGTTGAATGTGACAAGAAAGCAAGACTAATTATTGTATGTTGCGTTATGTTCCCACCGGACCCAAACTACGTTGACATTAAAAATCTAGCTAAGTTCTAGAGGCTGGTGGTAAAGCCTAGAAATATTGTGCCAGTATCAAAAGCATATAATTTGCGCCCATCGTATGTTTTACGCGCTTCCTTGACCTTTTGCTATCCACGAATGCATAAACTCAGTCTAACGCTAACCAGTCTAACACGTTCTAATTTATTTAAAAAAATATTAATAAAATTAAAAATAAAACTAAAATTTTATACATAAGATAGAATGTTGCCCTTAGACTGCGTTTCGCAAAACTGAACTTAGACTGCCTTTATGCATTTCATGGTGGGTGTCGTGACATTTGGCGCAATCACTCTTGGGACAAACATCATTTCATCTAAACGTCGCGACACACGAAATGTTAAGGGTTCTGACCTCTAGCGATAGGGATAACGTTAATCTGCGAATATGAATACCTAAAGTAATGATGGTCAGCCAGCTAACTAAAGAACCGTAGCTTTAGTTTGGGCTGTCAGAAAGACACCATTTAAGGTGCTGTGTTAAACATGTAAGCGTACCTCACTTTGTTTTAACATTTTTAAAAGTGTGTTTTTTTGGAAAGCGTGCACAAAATATACCTACGGCTTTATAAAGAAGAATATCTGCAAACACCGTAGAAAGAATTATTAAGAAGTGATCAATAAAATGTAGTCAGCGTAGTCAGTCTACTCACTAGTTAATAGTTGATATTATTATGAATAGTTAATATTTTGAAACACAATGGCCGCGTTTAATATTTCCAATGGAACATACTTTGAAACAAAGCATTATATCTCCCATCTCATAGTCTGTAGACTGGCTAGTGAGATGTTTTTTATTTACATAATTACTAACTAAATGGCTTAGTGTAATGGCAAAAAATGTGTTTTAACGTATATTGTATACATAAGGCTGAGATTTCCTATCCCAGTTGTATGAGACAATAAAACTTATATTAAAAACAAATTAAGACAACTAAAAGGTTCCTTGAAAAAGTCGTGTTCTCTGTATTAACATATACAAGCTTACAACGAATAAGTTGTTAAACTTGTATTCGTAAACAGTACATAATAGTGTGATTATATGGCTTCAAAAGCTTAAAAACGCCGCCCAAATCAGGTACATTTCATCTCGTGACAGCGTCATCGTAATTTTTCAAGGTAAACTTGGCTCTGACAAAAAACTAACAAACAAAGTTGTTGATGTTTGTGATAAAAACTGGCATACTTTCATCAAATTATTCACGCTACCGCTGAATTAATAACAACAACATCATAACCGTGATAAAAAGGTCATTATGCACACTTCTGTAATTAATGTAATAATTAACAGTAGGTTAGCGTCATTGACACACCTGTTACAATCAAACTTCTACTGAAGGAGGAAGTATACTCTAAAAAATTGTTAAAATAACCCAAGGACCTAAAAACTTAACTTAAAAAAACTTAACTTAGAAAACTTAACTTACTTAATGAGGAACTATACACTAAAACAATGTTAAAAATACGTCTGCTGTTTAGTTTAATGTAATTGTTGAGGTAGTGCCGTGAAAGTAGTCCCTTTGCAAGTCTGTAAAACTGTTATAAAATCTTAGAATTTATTTTTTTATATTTTAAAGTTATATTTAATCCAAACATTTTAACCAAGTTTTAGATATAGTGCAGCATGCAGTCTGCAAACAAGTCGAAAAAGTGTGTATTCATTATTTCTATATACAGTATCAAAACGGTAGCAAAACGACAAAAGCCACTATGATCTCATTTGACCTAATTTAGGTTTCTTAATATGTTCTGATACCCAGAAAAAATTAAAAATGAGCTTGTTTTGATTACATTATGCTGAAATTATAAACGTATGGGAAATGTCATAAGCGTTCTACACGTTTACCCACCTAGTAAAAAAACTATCCACAATTCAACGACATTGGATTATGTAGCCAATGACATGAAGAAAATAAATTCTTGGGCCAAAAAAAGTCCGGTGGAAGAGAACTTTTTTCTGTCTACTGAAGTAAAGGCAGATTAAGGTCTCTTGAAGCTTCTCAAAGGAATTTTATTAGCTAGCGGTAATGCTTACGGAAAGGCGCAGTTGTAAAAATTTGCATCAAGCTATAAAGGATTCATACACAGTCATGGCAAAGGTTTCCAATTCATTAATGATAACGATGACTTTCGTTACTAAAACTGACAAGAGTTCGTCTTGGAGGACCAAGGTTCGTAAAAAAGACGATTCTCTATGTATCTGAAAACACAATTCATCCAAACAGACAATAATATTGATAATAATAGAATATATGATAGTATTATGAAACAAAGACAGCCATCGCCCAAAGACGAAACTCCGTCCAAAATTCGAAGGAGCGGAAAATATTAACAAGCATTGCCGATTAGACAAACAAGTAAATAAGTTAATTTTGAATATCAGGCATATAACCAAGTTATGTGTCTTTGTGTTATGAACCAAAGTTAAAAAAACTGTAGCCTGTAGGCTGAGGCTAACTGAGGCTGTATGTGCCATTGTCAACTTGGAATATCTTCGGGGTCACTGAATGAAACTAAAATTTCCTAGATTCAATAAGGATTTTAGAAAGCACTTCTTTACTTGCAAAATTATGACCAGAGAATGGTCTTATTCTGTCTGTTTGCTCGAAAAATATTGAGTGCGAGTTTGCTAGCTTACGCTTGTCCGTTTGGTTTATTTGATTTTGTTAAAGCCCTAGCCTCACCGAGCGGTCTTCGGCCCCTCTGGGGTCGGTTTCTGCCTGCGGCAATATATTTTGTTAACCAGCATTAGACATCATCGGTTATTGCAGGGAATATACTTGTGTAATGCTCTTATTGTCAAACCGATGATTTTTCTGAGCATTAAACAAATCAAATTCTTCTTATTTTTCTTCTAATATTCTCACAGCCTGTTTAAGGGGGCGCTCCGCGAAGCAAGGATTTGGGTCGTATTTTTTAAAAACAGCCAAAATGACCTATCATTCCTGAAGAAAAGTTGCCCAAAATACTATTTCTGATGTTTTGACGTGCATATGTATCTCCATAGCAAAAAATTTGAAAAAATTTCACAATTTACTGATTTTATTCGACTTTTACACAAATTCAGCAAGTAAGCCAGTGCATCAACGCTTTTTGAGGTTTTCCAAACAGACGATACGTAAATTTTATTAGTCGTAATGAAAAATTAAAACAATTTTATTGCGTTCTGTGCAAAAAATCGCACAAGAAACCATTTTCAGAAGCAGCAGACTCAAATATAGGCTGTGTGAATACAAAACCAATTTTTCGGCATTCGATTATAAAATGCTGGTAAGATATTTTTCCACAAAATTTTGCACAATTATAGTCTTAGGCTCTTCGCAATTGAACAATTTTTTAGTTTTTTTAAATAAAGCTTAGAAATTTTTTTATATGAATTTTATTGCTCAGAGTTCGACTTCGAAAACACATAATGACATTTTTTATCCAAATCCGACCTAAATGTTAAAAACCAAAATAATGTTAAACTAGAAAAGCACATAAGCTACATTTTGGTATATAAAGTGTGACTATACGCAAAGTATAAGCAGAGTTATCGTTTGCCAAAAATTCACTCACGTTTGGTGCTCTGGGAGTCACGTGACATGATCACGTAATTTCAAATTTTGCCTTCAGTGTTCTTTTGTGCCATACTACATATATGTATAGTAAAGTTTGACATTTGCCAACTTTTTCGCCAATTTTTGATGTAACCCCCGATTCCCGGAGCGCCCCCTTAAACGCCGTCTACAATCTAATGCAGCTTTTTTCTAAGTTCGGAGCCTGAACTTCAGGATTGGGTACCGGGTTAAACGGTCTAAAAAGTTCGCTAAGTATGTACAAGACTTTTACAAGTTTGAAGATAGTGTAGTACTTTTTCCTGTTGCGGCACACCGCAACAGGTTCTTATGATGCCCCTGGATCGAAACGTAAGGCTGTGTGATGAAATTAACAATAGGTGTGTGTGCGTGTGTGTCTAATTATATGATGATGCCTGTGGAAACTTTTGCAGCAGGCTTCTTTACAACACTGAAATACAACGTTTAGCTTGGTGCAGGTTGTGTGTGCGTTTGTGTGTATTTTGTTCAGTGTAATTGTGCGGATCTACGTGAACACGAGTGTGTTCGCGAAATGCGTCTGATCCTAAGTTGATTGTTTTGCGTTTCACTGTCAGTGCTAAGCCATATCACTTGGCTATAAGTCAAATCCAGCTCTTAGGTAGTCTAGTCTCCACGTGAATTATACAAACTGTTCCCGAAGAAAAAGTAAATGACAACTATGCGGTTTTAACCCGATGGATTTTGGTATGAATCAAATCCAGCTCTTTGCTTAAAGTGGTAGTTACGTAATGTTTTATGCAAAAATTTAAATAATACTTGATTGGACATAATCAAATTTGATATAGACATTGCAAATGATAGAAATATTTGAGCTAATTTTGAAATTGATTCAAGCTTCTACGGTGAATTTATGGCTCAAAAATTGCATTTTTTGTGTTTTTGTTTGAGAACTTTGAAAAACTGTTTGTAAATTTTTCTGGTTCTTATACTACTCAGAAAACGAAAAGCCATTCATAAAAGGTCTAACCCGTTCTTATTTTAAGAACAATTTTACCAATCTGTTAGTCGCTTTAGTTAGTTTAAAAATTTAAAGAAATCTGGCATTTTTTTGAAGCTCTTGCCGAAGCTTTATTTTAAACTGTCAAAATATATACCACCCTCACTTTCTGTTTTAAACAATGCAAAAGTTTTTTTTGTATCTGAATAACATGTGTGGTTTCAGGCCCAAAAATGGTAGTTTAACGGTAGGCCCAAGCAAAGGGTGTGAAAACCCTTTGCTAATAGATCATATTATACATATTGTTACAGGTAGTTCTGTAATTGGAAGAAAATTTTGTTTCGGTTTTTAAAGAAACATGTTTTGCACAAAAATGATATTACAATATTACAATGCAGGGTGAGATATGTAAGTAAGTAAGCTGAGCCATTTTACCTACATAGGTAGTCGTAACCGTACGCGCATGTTCGCATAAAAATTGGGCTTGGCGAAATAACTGGGCGGAAAATAAAGCCAAATAGTGCTCCTCACACGTTTTCATAAACATGGTTTAAAATGCAGTGTGCACAAGTATCCTGTTAGTATGTGTTAGCTACCTTTTCAACTATATTTCCGTGAAAATGAACAAGTCACCAATTGAAATTTACCATCTGTTTTTGGAGAAAAATTTGGCAACTACTATTGCGGTTTTATCCCGTTTGATTCGGGTATGAATCAAATCCAGCTCTTTGCTTTGGCAAAGTGGATTGTTATTTTTTGCGGTTTGCTCCACCGGTCATCAGTCTTTTATAAAAGTATGTTCATCTTCGAAAGAATAGAATTTTTCAGTTTGGTTATAATTGATTTAAGTTGGAATAAAAAATGAGCTCGCAACAGGTTTTTTTGTCAAATATGACAAACTACTGTAAAATTTTTACTATGTTTCTTTTGCAGCAAACTGTTGCTTGTTCTGTATTAACAGGTTCTTATGATGACCCTAGTACAATAACACTAGGCTATGTGATAAAATTGACTATAGTTGTGTGTGCGTGTGTGTCTAGAATGCTATGCAGGCTTTCATTGCATGTGCGAACAGTTAGCGTTGGATTGCATGTGTTATGTCAAATGCAGTTGCAGTTGAAAGACACCGAAGAGCTGCACATTACACACACACATGTACGTAACATGGCATTCCAGTCATATCAGTAGGTATATAAATCAGTTGTCAATTTGCTTATACAAATATTGGTAACTTGTATTACCATTGGCATTGTTGAAAAACATTTATACTTTAAATTTCAATTTCATTCGAAAAGAAGGTTTTAAACATAGTTGCAGTCATATTTTCCTAGTTATAACTTTTGCATATATTGTAGCTAGAACAACCCGATTTTGGAACATGTTGACCATGTACAAGATCAGCAAACAAAACATTAATCAAAAGCTTTTATTCTAAAATGGAAAGCAAGATTTTGTTTAAAACTTTGAAACCAATTTATGAAGACCCTAAAAAATCTATGTATTATGCTAGCAAGCAGTACCGACCGAAATTACTTTGCTAGAGACTCCGAGTTAAAGCGGGATCGGAGTCACTTGATTCCGGAGTCAAAGTATAGAGCATCATGTATAAACTCTGACTCCAAAATCAAGTAACTCTGACTCCATTTTGATTCTGGAATATGTAGCAAGTAAGTGTGATCGGTGCTGTAATTGCATAGAAAAATTGTCACACACTGCATTTACTCCGTTGGAAAAAAGAATGAGCTCGCAACAGGTTTTTTGTCAAACATGACCAAAGTTGTCCTTGTCTCTGTCCAGATGTTCTTAAGGACAAGTATGAATCGGACTTAAAAGTTTTATGAGGTAGTGGTAAGCTTGGGTCAATTGTTATTTAATACTTACAAATGTAGGTAGAACATATTTCTATTATTAGGTTTTTTCATGTCGAATTAAATAGTAAACAAAACAACAAAATGATAACATTGGTGGTGAAAATAATCTAAAATTTACCCGAAACCTATTATTTACTACGGGAGATCCGGATTTAACGAAAATGCATCAAAATTTAAAATTCATACTGTACTCATCTAGACAACACATAAAAACATGAGAAAAAACAAATTTCAGCCAATCAGCGCTAAGTAATATGTAACGTAGCTAGTTTTTTTGAAACTTCTGGTATTTTTGTTAGTATGTATCTTTTCTTCGCTTTAGGCACCAACCTTATATGAGAATTAGTTTGTGGAAAATAAACGGACTTATGGATTCTTCATTCTTGTGCACAATAATAAAAAAAATTGTTTTTTTAAAAAATGCAAGATGGAAGCGTAATAGAAAATAGAATTTAAAGAATAGAAAAAAAACTAAAATTGAAAGGCATGGTCACTGTATACGGCCCAAACAAAGCCCTGTGACCAAAAATATCCTCAGCTAAATGAAGCTTGGGTAGTAAACCATTAAGTCGGTTTCGTCTGATTAAAAATCATCAGAAAATACTGATTTAGTGTCCGCTTAGTTTTGAGGTTTTTGGAATACGATTTTTAAACCTGCTTTAAACCATTTAATCGTATATAATAAAACAAACTCGTTTAGTCCGGTAAAGTCATAGGATCATAATACATGTATCTACAATATCTACGCAGACTTGAAAGTCGGTATGCAACTGAAGTAATAGCTACATGATTTAGCAGAAATCCGTCCCAAAAAATTTAAAATAATTTAGCAATTATATATCGACCTGAAATAGGTTTTAAATCATCTCTCACAGTTCTTCCTAATAAATGCGACATGAGTCTTGAATTTTGGTGGTTATTTGAAAAATTTGCGGAAAAAAAGTTGACGCAATTTTCTGTCCTTCAATTTTTCAGTTTCTTGGTACAATCAGTGCGTTTTAATTCAACTAATCAAAACACGCGCACCTGTTTAGAAGTTTTTGTAAAAACTTCTAACGCAAAAGAACAGGACACCGATTTGAGACTTGTTTTGTTGTTAAAACGCCTACAAAATTTGGTTTGTATTTGCGTGTTTTCATAGGAGATACTTAACCTACACACAATTTACAATAGACATGGTTATGGAACTAGTAAAAGTCAGTTATATGACACATGCGCAGTTTCAAAAACCTTGTTAGATTATAGCTGTTATTTGCTATTTATTTTGTTTTATAATTTAATCATATATTAAGGTTTGTTTGTTCTAAACTGCGAATTAGGATCAATTCTGTACGACATTAAACCGGTGTATTTTTTTAATTTTTAATTTGTGGCTTAAATTCAGGCTTAATACCATTTTTTCCTGTTGGGCCACAGCCCAACAGGTCTTTAATTTTGATTCTGGTATCTTTAACACTGTTCTAGCGTTAAAGTGTTGATGTGCGGAGTGTGTTTTACACATCTTCTATCTTAGATGTGCATCTGTCACACTAAAATGCCTTGTAGTTTCACTGTGTTGTTGAGATCGGGGCTATTGTTGAGAAGTAATTCGAAATGCAAAAGACTGCCAAAAAGTGATCAACTTAGAATCGAACCTATGACTCATGGTTGAGAATCTGTCAAACTAACCACTCGACCACATAGATCACAGAATACCGAGACTTCACTAAAAGTACATTAGGATATTATTAATAGGATATAAAATATCCTAAGCAAATTGATAACAATAAATATAATAATCAAGTTCCAAAAACAGTTATATAACACGGCACATAAATCCTTATTTGCAAAATCGTAAAAATTAGGACTTTGCTGTTATTTGCTGTTAACTAATTGCAGCAATAACTTATTTTACGTCTTGATCCCGTATCTATTGTGCACTTTGTACAAACTTTGTTAAAATTGCTAAAGATGTTTTGTATGAAAGATAAATCAAGTAAGTAAAATAATGCTGTAGCTGGCCCAACAGGTTTACGATGGCCTCTGGCCAATGTGCTTAAAAATAAATGCTTGATGCTTACTGAAAGCTTTTGCCGCAGATTGGCTTGTTAACTTCCAGATTAAACCCATTCGTACAATGTTGTTTTGCATACGCGCGACTGCTGTATACATATACCTATCGACTGGCTGAATAAATTAATCCGACAGTGTTATAAAGATATAACAAGAAGTGACAAGATGTCGTTTTTTCAAAAAAAATTGATTTATCGAGATCAAACTAAACAATTAAGTTGTTCTCTTTTTGATACACTATCGATTTAGTCGAATTAAAATTTTTTCGTCAAAGTAAATGAACTTATTTCTCCACAGATGTGGCCTAATTCGGAAATTTTGCGGTAGCTTTGGTTAGCTATAATTAGTTTAACTTACTATTTTTTAGTACTTTTTAGTTTTAAATTTAGAGATTAAAAACTCCAAGCGGATCCACCCTTTCAAATAGCGGGCACCCTCTCAGTCACTTCTACCCCTTGATGGCCGAAAAAGTTCCCTAAAAGTAAGTTAAAATTGTAAAAATTGCAAATTTTTCCTAAAAAAATGTCTCAAAAAATATAATCAGAAAATTGCATGAAAAAAACAGGAACTACCCTCCCTCGTTTATTGCTCCGGTGTATCTCTGCTAAGTACTCTTGTCTTTTGGAACTAAAAAAACAGACAATCATCATTATTTCCATTGTTTGAACATGTTTTTTATTAGTTATGTATATTTTTTGCTTTCAGAGTTAGCCTTCAGTCCCAACGATATGAACTTATTATATTACCTATCTATTAGCTTTCTAGTCTGCTTAAATCGAACTTTGGCTCGAAATATATCAATAGCCAATTGTCCTTCGGTGGACGTTTACGACCCAAATAAATCCGACGACCCTCAACGGCCGAAATGTTTTTGCGATCCCGCCCCAGACGGGGGTATTTGGATCGAATGTCTTCTTGGATCAACAGTGCAAGATCTCAACGAAACTTTGATAGCAGCGCGCGTGGCTGGTGAAACCAATATAGTGCAAATCTTCATTGCGAACATGATCGTAAGCGATCCGATGTTTTCTGGACTTTTCGACGGACTAAGTTTGACAGAATTTGCCATGATGGACTGTCGATTTGGAAAACTTCAGCTAGCGGACGATATTTTTGATCCAATTAGACAAAGTTTAGAAGTGATCAGCATTAAAGGGTGTGTGATGCACGGGGGAGAATTCCCTAGATCCATTCGCAATCTACCCAACTTATGGTATCTGGAGTTATCGCTGAATAATATGGATAAACTTTACGAAGACTCGTTCGAAGGTCTAACTGCGGTGGAAAAACTCAGTCTAAAGTCGAATTTGTTCAGAAACATTCCTGAACGCGTTTTTGAGCCTCTTATATCGATGAAAAGTCTCAATCTCGACTATAATGTCGACATTACGGAAAAGGAATTACCGGCGCTGAATCGCCTTCCGCCTTCTGTATATAATCTTACCCTTCAGGCGTGTTATTTCACCGATTTACCAGCCAAGGCTTTTCATAACTTAACTTATTTAGACTACCTAGATTTGAGCAAAAACGAGATTCAAACGATTAGGCCTGATACTTTTGTGGGTTTAGATAACCTACGGCTACTCGTAATTCAGTTGTGCGAAAACTTGAACGAAACTGAACCGGGTGCTTTTAATGGGCTATCGGAATTGCTTTATTTATTCTTAGATCACAATAAACTGAAGGTTTTAGAACCGGGTCAATTTTCGGGTATGCCGAAATTAAGGCGTCTTGGTCTAGCGGCGAACAAATTCGATGTTATACCCAATAATGCCTTCGAAGATTTGCCCGAACTGCAAATGCTTGAACTCGCTCAAAATTATCGAGTGGACGTTCTAGAAACAGACGCGTTTGCCGGAACGCCGAATTTAAAACTACTCGATTTAGGCGCAACCATTATTAAGGATTTAAACGGTTCGCTTGAAACACTGCCTGAACTAGAAGTGCTAAAACTTAGCACGACTCCCATAGAGAATATAACGGATGATATGTTTATATTTAATCCCAAAATATGGGAACTTCATCTCAACTACACCCTAATACAGCATCTAACGCCGAGACCGTTTTCAGTACTGCCCGATTTGCGTATACTCGATGTTTCACGTAAGTCTTAGTTAATAATAACGTAATTTTGTCGATTTCGCTTTTTAGGAGAACTACATATATAGGTACTATCTTGTAGATGTAGTAATGTAGTATATATAATTTACAAAAAATATGCATTGGGCAGGACAGTTTCAAACAATTTCATTCAAAGTTAAAGTAAGGCTCTCAGTTACTATAAGCAAGAGTACATAATAGGAAGAGTATGACACTCTTCCTATTATGCCTACGGGCGTGCGTCCAATGCGCAGCGCGAAATAGCCCGTTTATGTACGGTTTTGAGGGGGGGGGTACCCCCCCCCTCAACTGAAGACCCCGTACTCAACTGAGGGGGGGGGTACCCCTTACTCAGTTCGACACCCCGTGCTCAACTGAGGGGGGGGGGTACCCCCCCCTCAACTCAGTACCCCGTCTTCAGTTGAGGGGGGGTACCCCCCCTCATTTCAAGACACTGACAAAGTGTGGGGGGGACCCCCCCCCCCCTCAGTTCAGTACCCCGTCTTCAGTTGAGGGAGGGGGGTAGCCCCTCTTCAGTTCAGCACATCGACGAAAGTCCTTGTCAGTGTCTTGAAATGAGGGGGGTACCCCCCTCAATTGAAGACTGGGTACTGAAGTGAGGGGGGTACCCCACCCCCCTCAGTTGAGTACGGGGTCTTCAGTTGAGGGGGGGGTACGCCCCCCCTCAAAACCGTACATAAACGGGCTATTTCGCGCTGCGCATTGGACGCACGCCCGTAGGCATAATAGGAAGAGTGTCATACTCTTCTTATTATGTACTCTTGCTATAAGTTACTATCAGTTTTACTATAAGTTAACGCTAACTGTTAAATAACTTTCTGAAATTTAAAATAAGAGTGATTTAATTTAGGTATGGTTGTAGTAGTTAACGTAAGACCTCTGACCCTGACGTTTAAGTAGTTTATATAGAACTATAAATTTACAGCTTTTTCAGTTTTTATTTCAATTAAAATTCAAGTTTTTCGTCCTACTACATATGTTTATAATATATTCCAGCATTGCCAAATTAGTATTCCAAAAATAGATTCCAATAATAAAGATAATGATTGTTTTTGACATAAGCTTTATCATCTTGGCTTGCATTTACGTGAAAATACATATTGAAAATAATAATTGCTAATCCAAACATGAGAAACGTCGTGCTAGTCTCTGAAAATTATATACCTACAATTGTTTCAAAACACAGCTACTATAAAACCGACTTCCAACCTTCTACTAACCGGAACTTTTACCTGGTACATATTTACAGGAGCATTTTTTGACAATTTTGATTTTTTTTGACAATTTTTGGCCACTTTAATTCGACTTGTTTAGAAGATTCGACTTTTATTTTATTTTAATCAATTATTAATTGATCCTATTTAATGATGTATGATTAAGATTAAGATTAAGATTGAGATTAAGATTATGAGTAATCCTATGTATTGATTAAGATTGTTGATTATTGTTTATCATTGTTGCTGTTATTATTGATTTACTAAAAAATGTAAGCAACCTCTACTACAGAAACAGTTTCAAAATACATATACTAAATACTGAATACTACTAAATACATGTACTAAATATAAATCAAAATATTAGTGTTTTTAATATTTTAAGTTGTAACATTGTATTTTTACAGTATTAAGTATTCACAGTTGGTGAAACACTAATACGCGGAGCGTTACTTAATTATTTGACTACATACGTAAGTGAGCAGTTATTTTGTTAATCAATAAATCAATTAATTTATTAATTAGTAAGTGATTATTTAATTGTTTCAGGCAACGCATATTGGTGCGACGAAAATCTGGCTGAATTTGTGGACTGGGTTCAAACAGTGACTTATAACGATTCGGATCCATTGGTCATTTACGGTCTGCAGTCAACCGCTTGCTTTTTACCAGAAGCTCTTCGGGACGAAATGATTCTTTACTTGAATACGTCCCTTTTGGGACCAATTCCGGAATGCGAAAAAGTTGGGAATTGTTCCCGAAATACGACCGAGGAAGAGGAAAAAGATCCCATAATTGAATATTTCGAAAATCTGCGCAGAAATCAGTCCCATATTACTCCCGAAGGCATGGTTGGCATTCCCGTACCAGGTTTGTAATATTTGTTGATTTATTTCCCATCAAAGAGATAAGAAATATGGATTTGTAATGTTGCTTCAGAGCAGCAATTAGCACTGTCTCACACTAATGTAACTTCATAGAATCAGTTACTTCACGATGATGCCTTAGGTTGATTGACGCGAGCCGGTAGCACAGTGGCTAGGCGTGACAGTCCTGCGACAGACTTGTCACTGTGACGCAGGCTTCATGGTGATGAATAAAAACCCAGTCCA
The DNA here is from genome assembly GCA_030248245.1 of Trissonchulus sp. WLG1_4. NCBI lineage: Eukaryota > Metazoa > Nematoda > Enoplea > Enoplida > Ironidae > Trissonchulus > Trissonchulus sp. WLG1_4. Next base: position 16,757 of record JASANF010003811.1, on the reverse strand, counting down.
AGCTTAGACTTAGTTTGCAATTAAAAAAATTATGAACGAAGGGGTTAAGGCAATCTAAATGCAATGCATCAGTAGCACTATTGTAACAACACCCACTGAGCTACATACGAAATCTAGAGGCAGTCAATAAGTAATATCTCTTGGTAATATCTACTAAAAAACAATAAAAATCTAATCTAATTTTCAAACATTGTGTTTCAGGTTTGGACAGAATCGAACGCAAGAAAATCACCGGTTTACCACCCGTGGTATTGGGAATCATTATCGCGCTGATTTTGTTGACCGGAATTGTGATCGCAGTGATTGTTGCTATTCGAGCGAAAAGACTGAGTAGCAAAAAGACTGCCGAAGCCGAAGACGGTTCCCCAAAAAAATCAGAAATTAAAATGAAAAATGCAGTGACTATTGACAAAAACGCAAACGATTCATAGCAGAAAAATTAAAAATGTAATTTTTGAGTTTTGTATACTGTATATACGACAGTAAATCACTTATTGGATTTAATTTTAATTTTAATTTTTAATTTTAATTTAATTTAATAGCATTTAGGAATCCAAATCAATCTAATTTAAAAATTTTTGTTGTTTCCGCAATATTTTTACACATCTTGCGCAGTATCTTAATTTTTTTTAACTATTTGCGACACCTGCTGCTGTTGTTTTCTCATTGTTTCTTAACTTTTGTCTAACATCTTACTACTATTTTTGCAATTTGGCTGCGCTATTTTAGGCAATTGTTTGAAAGCATTCGAAAATGACAATGTAATGTTGTGCAAATTGTTTGCCAACATTGCTGAAACCAAACAGAAAAGTTGCGCAAATCATTTGGAATTATTGCGTAAGGAAATTGACTCGCATTTAGTTTAGAAACAATGCGGAAACAGTTTCAAAATGCTGCGCTGGTTATTACTGTTACATACTGGAAGTGACAACGAAATGTAACGCACAGGGTTCAGGAAGGAAAATTACGGAAGCTACAACAAAATGTTCAAAAAATTAAACAATCAAAGCATCAACAAACCAGCAGTTCAGTGCAATGCACAAGCAAACGAGCAGTGTTGCATGCGATGCATGAAAAACCCGACAATTGCATGTAGTAGTGGTGGCAATACGAGGTAAAAGTACCTAGTTTACTTAAGTACCTCAATACACATTTCCAGAAGGACTATGTGATACCAGCTTTTCTCAAGAGTTTTACATTCATCATGAAGGTCTGCCCGCAGGCTAACGTACCGCAAAGGTACATGGCGAAATAAGTTCTGACCATAGATGCACATAGGGGGGGGGGTAGGGGTATGCCCCCCTCAGACATCCGGCACCCCCCCTCAACCCCCCACCCCCCCCTCTGATGGCCAAGAAAGTGCCCCAAAAATGCGTAAAAAGCTAAAAAATTGCCAAAAATTTTCGCCTACGGCGAAGAAAGTACCCCAAAAATAAGTTGAAAATCGAAAAATTCTGAAAAATTTTCGGTTGTCGCCGACAAATGGCCAAAACTAGGGACCACCCCCTTTCGCCAGGGGTCGGGCACCCCCACCCCCCTCGCTGATTCACCCCGTGCATCTCTGGTTCTGACACATATGTAAAAAAACAGAAGTTAGCTTATTTGTTAGGGTCAATTCACACTTCTGTACGGACATTGGGGCAAACGGATGGACGGACGTCCGGACAAACTGAATGGCAAAACGACTGTTTAATTGATACTTTCGTCCGTTCAGTCGTATTCCCTTTTGCCCTTCAGACGTATGTCCGTTCATACGTACTAACATTTTGTCCCTTTGTCCGGCAAAGTTAAACCATTTGTCAGTTCAACTCTGACGAAATTTTCGGGCATACGAACCAACTTTCTCTGCAAGGCTATAAGTGTCACCGAAATGACAGACAGCATGGTAATGGCGGTGGGGTTGCGCACTATTACAAAGAAACGTTAAAGGTTACTAGAAAAGTTAGTCTGAAATCTCGTGAAATAGAATCAGTGGTCATTATCGCAGAAACTAGGTACAAAAGGTTGTAGTGACTACCGCATATCGGCCACCGAATTCGTCAGTTTCAAATTTTTGTTCCTACTAGAGTAGGAACATTTTGTCACAGGTTTTTACTCCTACAACGCAACGTTAACTTTCGCGGATACGTAAAGCGTGCCCTATGACTTGTGTGTAATCCTAGCCTCCGTCGGCTGTCTGTTTTTTTTTCTGAAAATGGGGGCATGTCATCAAACATCTGTAAATTATACATAATTTTGGTTACGTTTAAACTGAAAGCTGTTTTTTTAAACGTTCTAGTTTTCCACTCGATTTTAAGATGACTATCATTTTTCCTGTTGTGCCACAGCACAACAGGTCTCTAATTTTGATTTCTGGCGGAATACACTGGGCTTGTAGTGCAATGTACGTCTGTGCGTTAGTTTGCTTTGCATATTAGAGCTACTGCGCGAGCGTCACATCATTGTCTAGTGCAAAAGTTACACTGTAAGCTGGAAAAATGTCAATGTGCGTTTGTTTAGTTCATGTGTGTCACATAGTGCGCGTGTGTCACATTGCTGATAGTACCAACATTTGACCAGATAATTTGTTGGCAGCATCTTACATATGTTTCCTGCGAACTGTAGTCATTTTTGGTCATGAAACATAATTTGTTAATAATTTGTTATACATAATTTGTTGTAAGATAATTAAAACTACTCCCAGTTTTTGCATAAACAACTTATTGTAAGATTGCATAAAAACGCATTGAACTTTTGCATACACATTTTACAATAAGATGATTATCTGCTGCACAACAGGTTTTAGCTGACCTGCTGGTCAGCTTACTTGAACATAATTCTTAATACTTACTGAAGGTTTTGCAGCAGGTTGGACTTGTTTTTAAATTATTCATCACGCTGTTCAAAATATTTTTGCATGTCAGTGATTGCCCCCCCTTGTTAGTAATTTCAGCGGAACTATTTGCAAACCTTCTTGCTGAAATAACTGATTTGCATATTTGCATTCAATATGCAAATTAAGCGATGCTCTTGTGTTATTGTTGACTGTGTGTTAGTGGAGTGTAGTGTACATGTGTTCTTTCACACACACGCATGTGGTACAGACAAGACACTATTGTCAAAATCTTCCACTGTTAAAATTGTTGAAATTAACAGCAGCGTCTTCAGAGACTCCGATCTTTATTTTGTGCCAGGTTTGCAGGCTGTAGAAAACAGAAAGGCGCAGGCGAATAGGTTCGAGATGGTTTGTTTTCTTTTTAGCTGCTAGTCAACTTATTTTAGGGTCACATTCCCATGTATCACGACTTTTACAAGCCCCCGAAGATAGAGATAGAGGCTAGCTTGTATTTCACCCATCGTTACCTTGACAGACTAGTTTTGCACCTTTATACCTCCCTCACATAAAGTTAGCGGCAAGGCTTTATTTTCATCCCTTGTTATCCTGATAGACTATCTTTGAATTTTTACACCCCCTCAGAAAGAGTTAGCGGCACCTTCATTTACACCCCTTGAGATCTAGACAGGCGTGGGGGGTTTGGGTTCCAGAAGACATCCTCACCCCCCCCCCAGACAAATGCTTCACCCCTCCCCCCCGCCCTGCTGCTGACTGCAAAAGGCCTTTGTACGCCTGTCGTACGTGTGATAAAGTACTTATAAAAACATGTCTAATACATCGATAGGTACTCTTGGTTACTTTAAAATTCAACGAATCACCCGGCGACCCGACCGAGGCTGGCTACTTGGCTACTAATCTGCCAAGCCCCCGTTGTCAATCGGCTATTAGCGCTATAGCCGCGTTTTGACTAGAAATAGCCGGTATAGCCGGGCTATAGCTCGGCTATAGCCATTTCACAGAATTGATGAACCCGCGCTGTCAATCGGCTATTAGCGCTATAGTCGTGTTTTGACTAGGAATAGCCGGTATAGCCCGGCTATGGCTCGGCTATAGCCATTTCACAGAATTGATGAACCCGCGCTGTCAGTCGGCTATTAGCGCTATAGCCGTGTTTTGACTAGGAATAGCCGGTATAGCCCGGCTATAGCTCGGCTATAGCCATTTCACAGAATTGATGAGCCCGCGCTGTCAATCGGCTATTAGCGCTATAGCCGTGTTTTGACTAGGAATAGCCGGTATAGCCCGGCTATAGCTCGGCTATAGCCATTTCACAGAATTGATGAGCCCGCGCTGTCAATCGGCTATTAGCGCTGGAGCCGTGTTTTGACTAGAAATAGCCGTTAATGACCGGCTATAGCTCGGCTATTGCCGACTTAGAACGGTGTTCCAGCATGAAAGCTACAGATTGAAAAAAAAAGTTGTGTGGCCTGGGCAGAATCGAACTGCCAACCAATCGGTTACCAGTTCAACTGCCATCCTATTGAGCTACAGGCCACCTGAAAGCCTGTCAATAAACTATCTATATAAGTAGATCAATTACACAGTTCAGTGTCATGCTAACAGAGGTACAGGTGACGTCAGAACATGGTAACTATGTGTAAAACAACAATTATTTTTTTGCCACGGGGTGTCCCCCCCTTTTTCTATAATTCAATTATTGCTCAATATACCTACATTTTAACTGTGCCCCATTGGAGCAAGTTTTCGTCGTTCGTTCAAAACCTGCAGTTGTTGCCAATATTCTAGATGACTTCGTGGCTTAGCGACAGAGTGTACGCTCGATAACCATAAGGTTGGTGGTTCGATTCCACTGCAAAGTCATCTTCACTTTATATTTTTCATTTTTCGTTTTGGACGTTGGAAAAATCGCCAATGCTGGCAGCAGCTATAGCCGGCTATTTCAGACAAAACACTGTATTTGAAACGGCTATTGGCGGCTATAGCCGAATCGCCACTTCTTGGGGTTCCCTACTTGATTTCAAAAATAGCCACAGTCTGGCTATAGCCACGTTTGTTCAGTCAAAACTTGGCCATTTGAATATCGACAAAATAGCCACGGCGAGCTATAGCTATAGCCGGCCATTTTAAACAAAACAGTGTATTCGAAACGGCTATTGGCGGCTATAGCCGAATCGCCACTTCTGGGGGGTCCCTACTTGATTTCAAAAATAGCCATAGTCTGGCAGCCACGTTTCTTCAGTCAAAACTTGGCCATTTGAAAATCGCCAAAATAGCCGCGGCGAGCTATATCTGTGGCGAAACAGTCTAATCGGCAATATGTGCTGAAAATCGCCACAGCTATTGCCGGCTATTATAGACAAATCCGTGTATAATAATTGGCTATAGCCGAATCGCCGATTTTTCGAGGCATCTAAAAAAACCGTGATGCATGGGAAACTTACCTATTTTAGCAGTCACTGCATGTTTGTGTGAAATTTCAAAAGTAAAAACTATGGAATCATTATACGTATGATTCGGCACAGGGAGATACCTAATTCAATTCACATACATCATAAGCGTACGCCTGACACATAGTATGCTTATTATGCATTTATTAATAGAGGGGGGTTGAGTAATATTTAGTAATAATTGATTAATTTTTACAAAGAACAGCGTTTTTAAAAACGTTTTTCAAAAGTAACAAACAAGAATTTTGCCTTTTTTGTCCTCGGTTAGAAATTTGCTCGACTGTGCAACTGACATAGAGTTTAAAAAGAAGCTTGTAAGGCATACATGAGCCGCCTAGTGCACCAGGGTTCAAGTCGTACTTTTTATAAAGTGCTCCAAAGGTTCACAAGTATCGGTGAGAGTAAAAATCCACCGATTACAGCTATTGTCAAGGATGGCACTAGAATTGATAACGATTGTAACCTTGCTCATGTAATAAATAATCACTTCCCACTTCCCAGTATTGTTTCTGACCCATCCAATCTCTCTCCACAGTAGTTTTGGCAGTATTCAAGCTTACAAGTTATTAGAGAAAGAAATTTTCCGAGATTTTCTTTACATTTCACAACAAATAAGGCTGTGCTGAAAATAATGACCCAACTCAAGGTTGATGAATCAACTGGCCATGATGGTGTTTCTGCGTTTGTGATAAAGCGACATCGGCACACCATTGCCGCTCCAATCACAGACTTGGTCAATCACTTTATCTGGATTAACGGTGTGCCGGAGGCCTTTCAACTAGCAGTAATAACTCCTGTTTACAAGTGAGGGGATGCTGTAAACTAAAATAAATATCGGCCGATATTAGTGCTGCTTATTTTTGAGAAAATTTTTGAGTGTTATATTGCAATAAATGAGCCCACACTTTCAACCACTGCTCCTGGATGATATGACAGGGTTTTTTTCAGGTCACAGCTGTGAATTAGTTTTTTTGCGCATATCCGACTACATCCGATTAAAAGCCGACGACAAAAACATCGTTGGTATAGTCTCCTTGGATTTCTCGAAAGCATATGACTCGGTGAGACATCAATTGCTCCTGGCTAGATTGGAGGATTGTGGATGTTGCGAAGCATCAGTGGCATTATTTGCTAGCTTTTTATCGCAACGTACTCAGAAACTTAAAGTTGTCAATGGCGGTTACAAAAGGAGTGCCTCAAGGAGCCCTGCTTTCCCTTCTCCTATTTCATTTGTGCGTCGCGGATTTTACTTGGCTGGCAAAAAAAGGACTTTTAACACGCTTGACGCTACGCAGACGACATAACTGATTGCGATTGCGAATCTGCTCTGGACGTCCAATCGTTAAACTCAAACTTAAAAACACGATAAGAAGCGCGTATGAGTAGGCGAGCTTGAATTTTCTGAAACTAAATTCAAGTAAAACCCAATATTTGATGAATGGTGCTAAAATTCAATCAGATCACTGCCTTGATGTGCTAGGTTCAAAGCTGATACAATACAAGTACTTGACGGCTGATACAATACAAGTACTTGACTGGCAGTTTCACAAATTACTCAGCCAAGAGGTTCAGGTTAATCATATGGTTAGGAAAGCATCTTTTGATTATTCTCAACTGCGGAAACAAGGTCATATATGGCATCCGCGAGTATTCTGCAGGCGTACTCAACTTATATACCTTGCCACCGGGAGTATGGAAGCGCACTGTTACTTGGGACACCCCAAAAAATAGCGGACAAGCTTTAACGATTTCAACAATCTGCACTAAGGCAACTGTTGCAGCTTCCTGGGACAGTAGCCCACTGGAAGTAGCTAGTGTCGCGATCTTGAGTCGGCTTAGGTGGATTCATTTTCTGCGGACAGCATACAAGGCAATTGTTAACAAGTCTCCCTTCCCACATACATTTCTGACATGTACAATTGGTGCAACTCAAACTATGCCATGCGAGATTCACGCTTGCGACTATATAGAGCCAGGTCTTGTCTTAACCCTATCATGCCCAGACTCACTTATCTGGGCTATGCAACTTGACTAGTCTATTCTAGTGACAAGATCTTTTAGCTGTTTTTATGGGGAATTGTAGGTCTTCGCATTTGGCCGGCAATTTTTAGTCCTACTGCCACACAGCGAAGCCTATGCTCATTTAAGCAATGTGCAAATTTGACTTTTTTTCATCGCAAAAGTAGTATTTTCTTTGAGGCCACATTACGAAATCTAAATGCAGCTCCGGCAGTCTGCTTTATGTGCATCAGATACAGCGGATAATGTAGTTTATTTCTAGCATTCAACTACGGCAGGCGCACAGTTTCTGTGTTCATACCCTAGGATGAGGTACATATTATGCCTGAGCGATGGCGCAAATTTTTAAAAATTCTCAACTTTGAGCGCTTATAACGCAAAAACGGTGCGTCCTAGACCCTTAATCGACTGATTATGTTTTGTTCACCATTCATTTCTCTATCGAATGGAGGTTTCATGATCTCTCCACGACGCACGTAGCTCGAGTAATGTCCAAAAAACTAGAAGGTGTCAGAATGAGGCTGTCTAGGCAGTGATACTCTGGGCATTAAAGGGTTAATTAGAGAACGCTGACTTGCAAATCTTGAACCGATTTCAATCTAAAGTCTGACCAAAAAGTGTATGTATGGAACTTCATTGCTTCATAGCAGCTTAGTCGTTTGAGGTAACTCCCATAATGTATATATCATTCGAAAGCATTTTTGATGGAGATTTTGATGAATTAGAAATATTTGAAAAAATTTTGAGTCAAAATTTTTAATTCAAATAAAATCGATTTTTCCGCCTATTTACAGGAAACCTAACGTATTATATATCATTCGATAGCCCATTCTATTCTGCGTCTAACGATATACACAACATTACTATAGCATGCACCTGTCAAAAATTATTGATTTTTTTCATTTTTGATTTTTCCATTGAAAACGTCATTTTTGGCCCTTTTTATTCGCTGTAACTCAGCAAATACTCAACCAAATCTGACAAAGTTTGCATCAATAGACGCGCTGTGACCTTGCGCAGTCTGTGAAAGTAATAAAATTTCAAAATTTGATACTAAATTTTTCATTATTTGTCAGTTTTACAGTCATTTTTCAGCAATTTTAGTTCAAGATTAGTTGAAATAATTAGTACCACATTAAAGATCAGTTCTTTAGCTTTCATTTGATACTAAAAACATGTGCTTTTGATTGGTTTGAGCAAAGTTATGCAAAAAATAAATCAGTATTCACAGAATGTGTGCGCCCACAAAAATTTATACACGCATATCAGCGTGTAGAATGTTTGAACGCATGCACATGACATGCTCATCAAGCACTAATTTTTGACAAGTAATGAAAACAGCTATATCTTTTTGCTGCATAACTTTGCTCAAACCAATCAAAAGCACATGTTTTTAGTATCAAATGAAAGCTAAACAACTGAACTTTAATGTGGTGCTAATTATTTTAACTAATCTTAAACTAAAATTGCTGAAAAATGACTGTACAACTGACAAATACTGAAAAATTTAGTATCAAATTTTGAAATTTTATTACTTTCACAGACTGCGCAAGGTCACAGCGCGTCTATTGATGCAAAATTTGTCAGATTTGGTTGAGTATTTGCTGAGTTACAGCGAATAAAAAAGGCCAAAAATGACGTTTTCAATGGAAAAATAAAAAATGAAAAAAATCGACAATTTTTGACACTTGCATGCTATAGTGATGTTGTATATATCGTTAGACGCAGAATGGAATGGGCTATCGAATGATATATAATACATTAGGTTTCCTGTAAATAGGCGGAAAAAATCGATTTTATTTGAATTAAAAATTTTGACTCAAAATTTTTTCAAATATTTCAAATTCATCAAAATCTCCATCAAAAATGCTTTCGAATGATATATACATTATGGGGGTTACCTCAAACGACTAAGCTGCTATGAAGCAATGAAGTTCCGTACATACACTTTTTGGTCAGACTATAGTTGTACTTTTTTATTAGTAATACTAACTTCAAATTGCTCATTTTTGAGCTCGCAGACTGAAAAATTTGCAATTCAGTTTTTTATAACCCTATCATGCCCAAAGGATCATGGGAGATACTCCACGATGAACTATCATATCTAGGGCTATGCAACTTGACTAGTCTATTCTAGTGACAAGATCTTTTAGCTGTTTTTATGAGGAATTGTAGGTCTTCGCATCTTCGCCGGCAATTTTTAGTCCTACTGCCACACAGCGAAGCCTATGCTCATTTAAGCAATGTGCAAATTTGACTTTTTTTCATCGCAAAAGTAGTATTTTCTTTGAGGCCACATTACGAAATCTAAATGCAGCTCCGGCAGTCTGCTTTATGTGCATCAGATACAGCGGATAATGTAGTTTATTTCTAGCATTCAACTACGGCAGGCGCACAGTTTCTGTGTTCATACCCTAGGATGAGGTATGTACATATTATGCCTGAGCGATGGCGCAAATTTTTAAAAATTCTCAACTTTGAGCGCTTATAACGCAAAAACGGTGCGTCCTAGACCCTTAATCGACTCATTATGTTTTGTTCACCATTCATTTCTCTATCGAATGGTAGTTTCATGATCTCTCTACGACGCACGTAGCTCGAGTAATGTCCAAAAAACTAGAAGGTGTCAGAATGAGGCTGTCTAGGCAGTGATACTCTGGGCATTAAAGGGTTAAAGCTAACTTTTTTGCGGCGCTTACGTCGACTAAATGGAACAGTCTTCCTCAGAATGTCCGCAACGGCAGCTACCTATAAAAAATTTTTATCTGCCGTTAATCAACTAATTATTTGAAAGACAAGAAATTTGCTTTTTGATCACAACTATGTAAACGAGGCCTAGCCTCATATAGTTCTTTGACGTTAATAAATTTTAATTATGATTATTAAACGGACATGCGGCTCAAAAGTATGAATATCACATTTTTCCGTATACCCGTACATCCGAAGGATGCGAGCCACCCATCTAGATCTGCAGTGCAGACCAGTAAGCTACCATTTGAGCTACTGGGACAATAGGCTTTATATATCTTGAAGAGTATAGTTTGCACGCACATGTGTATATGAAGTAACACACGCGGCAAATCACTTGCGCACTGTTGAAGGCTAATTTGCATAAATCCTGCAGCCCAAACGAGCATTTTTTCTTAACGAGTACACGAAGTTAACAAGCACGTTTTGCGAGTAAAGTTTAAATTATTTATGACAGATTACGGTGCGACATGCTTGCTGTGCTGAGGATATTCTACGAATATAAAACGCGGCACTTTAAGTATTTAGAAGGCAACATACATATGTATAAACATATCAACATAAGGCTTAAACTTATTTTCAATCCAAGAGTGTCCACAGCAGTAGTCAACAAAGTTCGCACAAAAACTGACAAAAATCGCGCGCCAGGCAACTACATTCATAAAAGTGTAAGCCTGGCTTTTTGACCACACTAGCACCAAGCCAGGCTTAAAATCCCGGCTTCACGTATTCATAAAACCAAGCTCGACTTTACTCCAGGCTTATTGGTATTCATAAAACTCAACATTTTCTAATGAATACAAAAAAGCTGGGACAAAAAGGTAGACTTGGTCACTTGGACTGATGTCAGATTTATCACTCGATCACGCTGTTGTGTCATAGCGGAACGCTATTGACAACTGTGTCACAGCGCGGCTGCTATGTCATCAGCCTTCAAAATGCGTAACTTCCGACACACTGATAAACAATTTACGAAGCAGTGTTGCAACAGGTTTTGTATTTTTACTGTCTCCTGTATTCAAAATGTATCCTGCTTGACATAATGCAGATGACAGCATGCAGTAGAACGTAGCTGAGGCGGGTGAGACTAAGTACGTACACACAGGAGATACCACACACACCCACACAAACTGTGTTATTTGCTGACCTACCAGCAGTTTAACACTGAAATGGTGAGATTTCTGTGCTCTTGACGCACAGATTTGCACTATAGTATATACGCGGCGGCTGAGGCCGCCGCGTAAAAACGGATAGTTTAATGGTTACAGTATCCGTTTAGTTAGACCGCTTATCCGCGGTTACTGTGTCTTACCGTGTACACGCTGTAACGGCTAAGTACCGTGTACACACTAAGCTTAAACCCAACCCTGGTTAAAAAAGTTAAAAACAAACCCAACCCAACCCAGCCCAACCCTGATTAAAATATTTGAGAATTGAGAAAGCTGTAGAAGTGTAGAATAATGTAGGCACGAGAAGGATAAAAAACGCATTTCGAAAAATTTAAGTTTTTGATAAAAATAAATTCTAATTTTGTTGATGCTGATGCTATTTTCCTAAGATGCAGGAGTCTTCTGGAACGCGTTTCTATTGGAGTCGTTGAAAATTATTTTTAAAAGTTGATTGTTTGTATCCTTAGATGAAGGCGAAAAATAAATTTCATTGGCAATAAAATTATGACAATAGTTTCAGTAAATGTCCTTTTCCGGAATAGGGGGATAACAGAAAGATCCATTTTTTCGCAAAATTTCTCAGGTCCGGACATGTATACAAAACAATAAATATGTACTAAACAATAATAGGGACTCCTATTTAAACTTTAGGTCTCTAGGTATCTAAATTTCTAGGCCAAATGTCTGCTTGCCTTTGAATTTGAACACATTGTTTAGGTACACCCAGGGCCTTATCCAAAATTGGATTTAATGGATTAGGTTTAAATTAATTTTGCTAATAACACAGCACAAAATTAAAATAGCCGGCCCAAGCTGGCCAATGGGAGGAGTGCCATACTCATCCCATTAAGTACTCTTGGTAGATATACATTGTAAGGCTTCACGGGAGGTCCCCCCTTATCTCCCTTCACTCATTCACTCACCTTATCACTAATTCTAATTTGTGAATATATACCTCAAGCCATAGGCTTGAGCTATTCGTACGATTCGTAAGTCCCTCTAACTACGGCCTTAGAATATAATATGGACTAAGATCCAAAAAGCTGAGGCTTTTATTAAAACAAGACCAATAAAACAAATATACTTATCTATCACAGTGAAAACTCACAATCCGAGTCAAAAGTCACAATAAAATATTAATTGGTCATGACTTTCGTTGAGAAATTTTAACTTAAACACGGCAATACAGCATCTTATACTCATACCATATTTAAGTATAAAATCTCTATAAATGGCTGCAAGTCACAAAAAGTTTTTAACGTAAATTCACGCTCACCTATTGTAAATAATAAATATATATTCACGATTATTTTTCATCCGAAATTTTTTAACCCTGTCTTCAGTTGAATAACAAATGTGAATCGCAGCCATTGTTATCAATAAAACCACAACCAGTACTAATACAATAAAAATACATTACTATTACAATTTTAATTTAATCTAATTTCAGAACATCATTTTATAAAAATATTTTAAATTGATGAACCTCATTTTAATTTAATCAACTGAATCTAGAATATTTTAATTGATCCGTCTAATTTCAATTCAACCCACTAACTAAATGCAATATAAAATACCACAAAAAACTTTTACAAATATTTTACTTCAATAAAATTGCTTCAAGAATTACATACACATCTCCAATTCTTAGAGTAAATTTTGTAAAAAAATTCAAGTTAATCCTACTTCCTAACAACAAAGTTACGTTATCACTATCCCAACCCGCGAAACACAAAATGCACAGCACAGAAGAAAATTTATACAGTCCGCTCAGCAGTTGCGTATGATACAGTTGGTTTTGATTACAGTTGGAGATTTCGTTAAGGCTTTCGGAAGCAGGCTTTACATTCTAGCTGCACTGCGTATAGGTGGTGACTGTGTTTCCACTTTTCTTCGTTACCGTTCTGCAACGCTGACCTTGCTCTGCTAAAACAGAAAAAAATGCCAATTCCTAACACAATATGACCTACAATAATATTATTGAAATGTAGATTTCGTTCCATGCATTAATTCAGTGACTACATAATTTTAAACGTACAAGTATATTATATAAAAGTAACGGGGTCAACATTTTTAGGGGGCCTTTACGGCTAAATTTTGGGAACCCTCTCCCTAAATGGATCAAAAGTACCCTAAATTTAGGCAAAATTTAGTAAAATAACCAAAAAGTGCCATTTTTACAAAATTCGTTTTTTATATTATAAACCTGTTTCCTGTTGTGCCACAGCACAACAGGTCTTTAATTTTGATTCTGGCGTGTTAACACTAAACTGTGAAAGCATTGCGTCTGTCTGCGTGTTTAACATCAACTCATGTGTGTATGTGCATGTGTCACCAAGATTTACAGTGTATTCGTCGATTAATTCTGTCCAGCTTCTCTTAAGTTAATCCACTGTATTCTGCTATAAGACCGAAATGTCAGGTCGAAAATATGAAAAAAAACGCAGCCGGAGTGGAGTCGAACCACCAACCTTCCGTTTACGGATCGGACGCCCTACCAACTGAGCTAACCGGCCACATACAAATAGTTGATGCCAAGCGGATTCAACTAAAATGAAAAACGGAGCTGCTTGTCAGTGTGAACATAAAAAAGAATTTGAGTTTCAATTTAATTGCAATAAAATTATATTCAAATCAATTATCTCATACGTTTATGCACCATGGGTGCTTACCATTTACCACCGGTAACGAACTTATATTTAAGTAAAATTTTCTATATTTTTGTTTGACTGAGTGTATTTTTATTTGTGGGTTTACGTACATTTTGACCGGATAATTTTGTTGGCAGCACAACCGGATATTTCCTGCGAAATGGTCATGAAAAATGAATACCTACACTTCTCACTCATCAAAACAACTCGTTCCTACATTATTTCTAGTAAACAATAAAAACTTCTTCAGGTCTTTGCATAAACAACTTATCGTAGGATAAAAACGCTTTGAACTTTTGCATACACATCTACAATGAGACAATTATCTGCTGCACAACAGGTTTTAGCTGACCTGCTGGTCAGCTTACTTTAACGTAATTCTTAATACTTACTGAAGGTTTTGCCGCAGATGGGCTTGTTTGACTTGTACGTCGTGGCGAAGCATTACGAAGTAGCATACGCAGAGCCAACAACGCGATTTTCAGATAAAAAACGCGTAACAAAAGATGGTTTTCCTGTGTACTTCAGATCTTTCATGTAACGCTATTATTTTTCCTATGAAACATTAGCAGAACAGGTTTCGTGTGCATTGAGCAAATCTCACAATATATTATACGTACCGAAAAGAAGTTCGTCCTGCTGTGCCCAGATCGCAGCAGGCTTATATAACGTGTAGTAGTTTGGTAAGATTTGTGTATATATGCGTTTGTGTATGTTTTGTTGACTGTGATTGCGAGGGTGTAAGTGAACGTGAACGTGTGCGCCAAATGTGTCTGTTCTGCTGCTGTGTAGTGTGTTCAGGTGAATGACTGTCTGCATTGTTTTGCCTGCTACAAATATATACGTGTATATCTGGCTTTGCAACAGTTGGTATATAAACATTACTGACCTCAATCCGACTAAAGTGTACTGATCAGACTATTTTTATAGCAGTTCTTATTATTTTAAGCTATAAAGTTTCTGAATGGAACTTCTAAAACACAAAATCTCGTTCAAACATGTAACGGAAGGGGGGACAGGGGTGGGGGAACGGGGGTGGTAGGTAATTCATGGTCGATCAGGGTAAGAAGGGTCCCCAAACTTTCGGCCGAATATATGCTTCTAAATGACAATATACAATAAAATATACCCACCACTGGCATGGTGCACATTATGCGCAGCGTAATGTGTGGCATAGTGGCGTGCGTGCAGCTTGAAATCGTCATCGTTCATATTATCAAAGGCATTCCCGAAAGATCCAAACATATCTCCCATGTTGAGGCCGGAGCCAAAGAAACTGTCCCCTCCACCGAAGGACGGCATGTCCATCTCAAAGTCGGACCACAGATCGTCAAAGTCGAAAAAGCCACTGCCGCCAAACTTGAACTGACTCTTGCCATGCTTTTTGCCCTGAAACAAATTTTAACGTGTATTATAGATTAATTTTGAATTTAGCAACAATTTAATTATGTCATGGAATAATTATTAAACACAGTTATATATAGTAGTTATATATTTGGGACAATACAAATATCGTATTAATAATAATTAAAAAAAAAACAAGACCGTATTAATGTATAATGAATGTCTATTATGTATTATAAACAGCTAAAATGATGTATATTGTATATACAACTATATATTTCAATCCTCCAAGTTGAAAAGTATAATAGTTTCATCACCCTTCCACTCTATTTTCTAACTTATGTCAGATCAGCTCAATGTCACTGACATAAACAATTAAATAAAATACTGAAAAAATCACTCAGAATTTATTAACAAATTCTGGTATCATATACCTATATATATATATACACACACCTGCTTATGACTTCTGAAACTTTCATCAAATTGTTTGTAGAAGGAATCAAAATCAAAATCAAAGTCGAATCCGCCACCGTGCTGTTGCCAATGGGCCGAGTGGTCTGCGTTCCCGGTCGTGCAGCCGAACTGGTCGTACTCCCGACGTTTGTTGGCGTTCGACAACACTTCATAAGCTGAAATAAAAAGCAAGGACACTGACGACTATGGTGTACCCAGCCAGCGGGATCGGAAATAAAATTTCAAAACTCGCCCCTGAATTTATTTTTTATAAACCCCGACTTACCATGATGGTAAATAAGGTTCCCCCCTAAGTATATAATATATAAATTAGCACACGGACACAGGGGAAAAACCCACTCCATTTTTCAGGAGGAAAAGTCACCCCGGTTCCGGAACTTGGGTATACGGGGGACAGGTCCAAAAATTTGACAGCTTATATACTACAGTCCATGTAGGCAACTGCAGCTATATTTAAACCATGTCCCTCGTTGCTATTTTTTTGAGGCTGCAAGGGAGGTGAACTTTAGAGTAGCATTTTTTCGCAGCACGAACACATGCGCGCTCTTAATGTGAAAACAGTTTTCAGAAAAACACACACGCACGGGCACGGTAGCTAAAAAAAGACGTTTACTATACACCAGAGATGCACGGGGGTAATTGTCGAGGGGGGCGGTGCCCGACCCCTGGCGCAAGGGGGGGGGTCCCCACTCTTGGCCATTTTTCGGCGACAGCCAAAAATATTTTCGATTTTCAACTCATTTTTAGGGTTACTTTTTTGGCCGCAGGCGAAAATTTTTGCAATTTTTCAGTTGTTACGCATTTTGGGGCACTTTCTTGGCCATCGGAGGGGGTGCCGGATGTCTGAGGGGGGGGGTGCCGACCCCCTTCCCCTGGGGGGGCCTCAGACATGGCGCAATCCCCCCGCTGACCCCCCCTATGTGCATATTCACATAACTGGGAATATTGACACTATATATTAAATATTATTGAATATTTATATACTTGGTCAAACTCTAAAAAATTGCTAAATAGTTGAACTAAAGGAATATATAAATAATTTTTAGCAAAAAAATAATACATATAT
>JASANF010003810.1:0-43006 GCA_030248245.1 Trissonchulus sp. WLG1_4 | reverse complement strand
CCCCGTCTTCAGTTGAGGGGGGGTACCCCCCCTCATTTCAATACACTAAGCAAGACCTTGCGCTACCCCCCTCAGTTCAGTACCCCGTCTTCAGTTGAGGGGGGGTACCCCCCCCTCATTTCAGCACATCAACAAAAGTCCTTGTTAGTGTATTGAAATGGGGGGGTACCCCCCCTCAACTGAAGACGGGGTAACTGAACTGAGGGGGGGGTAGCCCCCCCTCAAAACCGTACATAAACGGGCTATTTCGCTCTGCGCATTGGACGCACGCCCGAAGGCATAATAGGAAGAGTGTCATACTCTTCCTATTATGTACTCTTGGTAATAGGTATCGGTTTGCGATTATGGTCAATATGCAGCTGCTCCTTATATTGCCGAAAAACTTCATTTATTTGGTAGAATAGCGACCGAAATGTTTTATATTGTGTGTGCTGGAGTAAAGTACTTAACAAGTGAATTTAGAGAATTAAATTTGTTAGCTAAAATTAAGTCATGGATAACGTACACTACAACTATGTATACTCTGACAGGAAATTACATTCTGTTGGGTATTTTCGTTGTTGCGGGACGTCACGTAAAATTTTCATGTGAAACCTAGTGAACGTGTGTCTCATACGTAACCCCTTCAATCCAAATAATCTATACTCCGCGAGATAGCGTCACAAAGATGAATCTTGTTTTATTACCCTCTGAAATCAATATAAGTTCGGAAACTACACAAACAGTACTCAGCTTTATTGGCTTTGTATGATGCGCTATATATGTGTGTGAGTATCACTTACTGTACGACACTATTTAACCAACAAGGTACTCAACAAATCTATCGCGCTTATATAATCCACTGATGTACTACAGTACCAACCAAAATTACTTGCACCAGACACCGACATCTGAGTCAAGGCGGAGTCACAGTCACTTGATTCAGAAGTCAAAGTATACATTTAACTATATAATTTGACTCCAGAGTCAAGTGACTCCAATACCACTTTGACTCCGAGTCTATAGCAAGTAATTTAGGTCGGTACTGCAATGTAGCGTGCAACAGCGATATTTTTGGCGTCAAGCAATGGCTGTTTGTGTTAACGACATTGAGCGAACGAGGGGTGTCTTACTTGGAACACGGTTATTAGCGCTATACCGAACGTGTCAAAGTCGGTATAGGCCTTGCCGTTCTGAAAACCACTGAATCTAAAATACGCAAGCAACACAGGGGGATAATGGATTATGTAAATGAGGGGGGTAGGTAGGGGTAGACATGCACAGAACCGGCATCCACGGCACATAGCTGCAAGCGTCACCTGGCAAGAATTTGATAGTCCGTTTTGAATATGTCAAAAAATGTCATCTAAGTATGTTCAAAGTTGAGTGCAATATTTTGGTTTAAATAAAACCGTAGCAAGCGAGTTGAACTAACGGTAAAAACAGCAAATTAAAACATCTCATTGTTCTAGGTCCACATATTGTGTTGCAATTTAATACTCGTGAAGTAAAAAGTTATGAAAAATCATGTACGAGTTCTGACTACTAGGTAAATCTGACAGCAAAATAAATGCAACCATAACAGGGTGACGCTCACAGTGGGTAATGGGTACAAGACAAAGGGTGGGGCAGCATAACAGACATGCAGGTATGGCGGGGGGGGGGGGGGTTACATATGGGAAAGAGCAGTCGAAATGGGGGGGGGGGGCTTGGAGTCATGCTGTCTTACTTGAAAGACCGTAATGAGGGCGATCGGAAAGGAATTGAAGTGGGTGTAGGGAATACCCTCGGGAAATACGTTCAGTCTAAAATTACGCCCTCATATGTTAGACCGCTGACTATCGATTATGTACTTAATGATTAGTGATTAGTGATTAGTGATTAGTAGTTAGACCCTCGGCTTCTCGATTAGTAATTAATGATTAATGATGAGGTGTGATTTGTTTCGTAATTTTGCAGGCTAACCGGACTAATAGGATCGAATCAGCCGGCAAAATTACGAAAACCCACGCCACAAATAGTGTACAAAATCAGTTGGTGGCGTGATTATTTCGTAATTTCTGTGAGTAGGAATCGATACTATTGCTGTTTACCCATTAGACTCACCTTGTTACGCTGACCCCAATATTCTAATATTCTGCAAGGTCAACCGTGAAATTGCGATCCAGCATTTAGTTACAAATCTTTACGAAATATGAATGAAACATCAAGACGTATAAGTAATTTATTTAAGTTCATTAATTAGTAAATATAATTGTTTTGCGGAAATGTATTAAAAATTGCATAGTCGTGGAAATGTATTAAAATAATCGCTAGACCATTTAAACATATCGAGAGTTCAATATTTCGTACTGAAAACAACTAAAGTTCTTCAGCTTACTTTCCACCAAAAAGTTGCATGCCCAGGAGTGCGAAAATGAGAATGAACAAGAACAGCAGGAAGAGCAAAGAGATAATACTCCGCATACTGCTCAGTAGCGAGAGCACCAGGTTGCGAAGACTCGACCAGTATCTGAAACAGGGGACGTGAAACTTGTGACTATTCGCTGTACTCTTGATGCGTGCATTTGTTCTTTTCGTAATGAAATAGCGTGTTTCTTTTTGTGGGTTCAACAGTTTCTGGTCAATCTTTAGGGTAAAGCCCGGTTCAAATGTTGTGGCAGGCGGCCCGGGTGCGATTCCCGGCGCTTCCATTTCTTTCATTCTTTCTAAATTGGGGCCTCCTCTTCTATTTAACACAATGTGATAAGCTCATTATATGTACTGTGTACTTGATAAGACTTATTGGGTGGAAGGTATAAAAGCAGCCTAGCGATAAAACCAGTCTAAGGCGTTCTATTTCAGTAATCGGGGGTCGTGAACCTAGGTTCATACTTGTCCTTATGTCCGAGTCCGCGTCCGTTTGAGTGAGAGTGCGGTAGTTTATATTCGGTGGACTGCATCAAATCGGATTAACTGACGAGTAGCTTAAACCGATTTAGCTCGAGCTTAAACTCTTTGAATCGGTATTGGGCTGCACCAAGATAGAATAAATCAATAATCGATCCAGTTGGAAACATCCTTGATCTCTTTATTTAGTGAAACAGTGTTAACTGACCACACGCACGAGACAAAATAACTGGTAATTATTAATTAATAATCACTTAGGGGGGTAATTGCGTTTTTAGGTGTTTTTTTAAACTACCATAACTGCACTTAACCTCAACAAAAACTAGAGCGGTCTTTTTTACATTTTTTTACACCTTCTAGATTTAAAAAACCTATATTTAAAGGCAGATTATCTTTTGCAATTTTACTGCTGCAATCATTTGAATACGGTTTATCAATCAGCGGTTTTTTTGACTAATTTTTGCGCCACAGTTATGAAACTCAAGATCAGCCAACAACTACTAAACTTTTTGCAGTTATGCACTGACATTATCCCCACCCGTTTTTTTTATATACATAGTTGATAAGTCGTTTCTACGTTGAGAAAATGACACTTTTGTGCAAAAATCACGTAATTTGACTTTTCTCTAAAATTTTCAAAAGCCCATAACACCGACTCTACAAACTATTTTTAGAAAAGGAAAAAAACGGGTGGGGATATTTCCCTAAAGATAATGTGGTTAAAGTTTCGAAGCCGTAGTCCGTTTTTAGCTTGAGTTCTGTGGGCGCAAAAATTACATTGACATGTCAAAAACCACGAAAATGACATTACCCCCTTAAGTAGGTATTGATAACAAGTAAAATCTGATAAAAAATTCCATATTCCAAGAATATTCCTAAAGGCATATTCCTTAAGGAATATTTCGACTTTGCCATTTACTATTTATGTTAAGTTAACTTCACTTTTCCCTTATGTAGATATCACAAGTTTACTTTACTAGACCTACATATGTAGTGAATCTCGATAGAAGATGATATTAGTGAACTCACTTGGTAACCTTAAATATTCTGAGCAGTCGCAAAGCTCGCAGGACTGAAATACCGAAGGAGCCACCTTTCACGAAAGCCCAGATGATTTCGAAGGCGCTGCCGCAGATCACCTGAAAACAGTCATTATAAGAGATGCACGGGGGCATCGGTGAGGGGGGGGGGTGCCCTCGACCCCCCCTGATGGCCAAAAACGTGGCCCAGGGCGGAAGGGGTGTTGGTCCCTAGTTTTGGCCATTTTTCGGCGAAAGTCGAAAAATTTTTCCATTTTCAACTGATTTTAGGGTACTTTTTTGGCCGCAGGCGAAAAAAAAGTACCCTAAAAAAACCCTAAAAAATTTAAAAATTTGAATGTCAATGGATTACATAGAAATAGAAATGTAAATTTTTTACGCATTTTTGGGCCACGTTTTGGCCATCAGAGGGGGGGTGGGGGTCTAGGGGAGTGCCGTATGTCTGGGAGGCGAAGGTGCCGACCCCACTCAGGGGGGTGAATACCCCCTCATTATGATACTAGAAATCTAGATCCAGAAACCAGATTAAACGAATTAGGTTAACTACAGTTGGCTTTAGAATTAGGAATAAGAGGATTAGGTTCATACTTGTCCTTAACGACACAGGGATAGGGACAGTGACTTTCGGCCAGCCACTGTGAAGAATAGACACAAGCGTTTCGACTAATTTCTTGCATACGACCTGCAAGTGACCCAAACTTTATCCTTACGAAAAGATGGCTTACTTGACCAGGCAGTTTTCTTAGGGTCGCTTACTGACAAAACGATAGAGACAAGGACGAAAATGAACCGGGCCTTACAATGCAGTCGAATATGTTGAAGGATGACTGAAAGTAGAGGTGGATGCCCATGCCGAACATCTTGAACAGCATCTCGAACACAAACACGCCCAGAAACACAAACTCCGCCTTGTCTGAAACAATAAAATAATTATTTATTATTTTAAGTATTAGCTTTAATTAATAGGCCTAGTATCGTACCAATTATAACAAAATTACTATTTTTTACAACAATTACAACATCCGTACTTAAAAACATAATGTAATTAAATAATAAATAAAATTTTAAAAAATATGTAATTAATTAAATATTATTCAACATTTTGAAAAATATGTAATTAAATATGATTTAAAATTATATAGCTCTCTTCTTCTCAACGGCGTACGATGGTTTTTTTACGCGGCCCCCCTAGGGGCCGCGTATATACTATATTCAGAATCTCCAAATCCTATGTAATTTCGGGTAGGTCGATTTTCCAGTGTTAATTAACACTGGAAGGGCAGGTAGGTCAATCAGCAATCGTATTCTGTAATGCATGCCGTACATTTGACTTGGATCTCCGCATGCGCAAATTTCAAAAAACAAGCTACCGGAGTGGACTCGAACCACCGACTTTCCGATTAAGAATCGGACGGTCTACCATCTGAGCTAACCGGCCGCTCATCAGGTTATGCAAAACAGTAAGGTATCAACTATTACTTAGGCATGAAGTTTGAAGTCAGTTTGCAGTAAAAGTATGTGTTTGACCAACCACAGTGATAGCTTTGACGAAATTGGGTTAAATTTGAATTCAACACGGAAATTACTTGCAATGCTCAACCAACATTGATGCTTACTGTTACGACATAGCCTTACCTAAATTATGCATATAATTTAACGTCTTATGTAGCCTTAGTGAACTATATTTTATTTGTAGGTTGATTTGACATAGTTTGTTCAAATCAAACCAACTTCGTATTATAATAACACTAAGAATAATGTTGTACATACACATTTTCTACATCGGCCTGTTAGTCAAGTGCAATGATTTTCGCCTGAAGTGCGAGTTATCCCCAGTTCGAATACGGGACAAGCCGTTTTTTTGGTTTTTAAACTTTGACTGGCGGCTTAGCTCAATCAGCTTATTTGTACTAATTTTAATGTTTAATTAAATACAACTATTTAGAATGCCTACTAATTATTCTAAAGTAGTTTTTATTGTGTCGTCTGGAATAGGTATTGATCGGTACTCGATTGACAGCCAATTTTTTACTCAACAGACGTATCCAACTTTAAGTGTTTCTAATTATTCACCAGTAAAGGTTTAGACCAACTCAGCAGCAAATGTTTGCAGAACCCGGGATTTTAAAATCATTTTATCCACAAGTAAGGCCGGGTTCACACTGGCACTTGCACAAGCACAAGCACAAGCACAAGCACAAGCACAAGCACAGGCACAAGCACAAGCACAGCCGGTTCACACTGCAGAAAATTCTGCACAAGCACAAGCACAAGCACAACGCTTGTTCAAAAATTTTATCTTTTGCACAAGCACAGCCAATCAGCGTAGAGATTTTTCAGCAGTCAGTTTGGGTGTATGCATATGGCGTATGCGTATGGCGCAAAATTAAACGAAGAGTGGTTGTTTTAGGGGAGAACCCTTGTCTAAATGGATCTTATATTAACTAAAGAATGCATTGCGTTCATTTTCTTTTTCTTTCTTTTAATTTTAGTTTCGTTTAATCTTTAAATTCGAATTGCATTTCAGCATTATTTTTCCCTTTTTTCTAGTTTATTTTTCTTCTTCCGTAAATTAGTACAAGAAAGTTTTAAAACTTTAGCCCAAAATTTCAGAACAAAACCTAAACTTCTGAACAGAAAAGACGTTACATGGCGGGCTTCAATTTGATTGGTTGGGCTTGTGCTTGTGCAATTTCCAGTGCGAACGTCTACGCGTTGTGCTTGTGCTTGTGCCTGTGCTTGTGCTTGTGCTTGTGCTTGTGCTTGTGCAAGTGCCAGTGTGAATCCGGCCTAATGGCCGCGTTTAATATTGCCTGTGGAATATTGACACTCAGGCGTCACAATATAAGCATTTCTTACTCAGCAGAAGAGCTTGTTCAAATGTAAACTTTACCATTAACCACAGAATTTACTTGAAGCAGTGTTTTACCTGTGATTAAGGATAGCCTTGGGTAACGGCTGTAGGCTTCATAAATAATGAATCTCGATTAACTAATTCACTAATAATATACTAATATTTTATTATTAACTATACTAAATAAACAATAATATACTAATAAGCATTTTTCTTATACGGTATGCAGAATAGAGTGTTGTGCTCTTGATACTCACAAAGGAAATCTCCGAGCCACTTTGGCTGTCCGTAGTGTTCCACAGCCACGCAGCCCGTGTTCAGGAACACCAGGCAAATCACCAGCCAGTAGAAAAACTGCGTCTTCACTAGTTTGCGGATTCGCATACTGAAATTCACAAATAGATCATTAAGGCAAATTTGAATATGCATTGGCATACCAAGGGTATATGCTTTTACCGGACTAAACGGACTAAACTTATTTTTGACCCAACTTCAGATGTGGATATCATCAAGAGTACAACGGCATGACACTTCTCCAATTTGACAGCTTAGAATCACGGTAGATGCGTTGCACATTAGCGGCCGAAAAAGGTCTAATAATGTACTCTTGATATCATATTGAACGAGTTAGGTAAAGCAGCTGCTTAGTTCACTCAGAGTTCAGCAATTTATGGTCAAACTATAGTTTTAAGCAAACGAAGTTTTATCTTAGTATGGTCTGTTTACGAAAATGGCCAAAAAATGAAGTCTACCGTATTTGCTTAGTAGATCTGTGAATTCTGGCACATGGATTTTGGCGTCGTTTTCTGCTACCTAAAACACAACACAATGTTAACACACCAAATAATGGAAATATCAATACACGCACACACAACACATTCCTATTTAAAGGCACAATCTCTATATAACTTTAGAATTATGTATATATATATGTATGCTCTTTAACTTCAACAAAATAAACTTCCTGTGTGGAGCGAGTAAGAATATACTTCAACTCAACCAATAACTTTTGATATAAGTTGCTATTAGCTGTAATGTACCTGTACTTTACCATTACACCAGTCATTCCAGTACAATACAGCAAACACACCCACACACATACACACAGTCCAAGATGCAAATGGCACAGACGACAGGCAGGAGCATTTGCGGCATCAAGAGCAAGGGAAATGTGAGGTAGATCATCATGAGAAGAAGACATATCAAGAGTACAGCTAGAGCACACATCTGTAGATAACGTACTCTTGATACAGGATATTACTAAATTGACCTTGCGACATAGAAAGTGGTCAAGTCAAATCATATTTTGCTACCATAAACATATCTGTTAGACATTGAATCACCAAGAGCATCGAACCACTACTGTACCAAGAGCACACATGTGTCACACTTTGGCAACACTTCTTAACACTGTACTCTTGATATGTGGGATAGTCCACAGGATAGGTAGAGTAGGGTCATGCCAAGAAAGGTGTGCAAAGACATGGCACAGAAGAGTGGTGGGAATATTAGCGCCCGGGAAACATGAGGACGAGAAACCTAATAGAACCAGTTTCTAAAAAACTCTGGGCTCGATTTTTAGAAACAAAAAACAGCTAAGTTAGACTGCATAAACAAGGCGGACTACCAAAATAGGTATGGACTTAGTTTTATGGTTTTTTTTAACATAATTGGATCAATATTATTTCTAAAATACATTAACAAAAACTGGTTAAAACTGTTCTGTAACTGCCCATAAGTCTGTCCTGCCCATAAGTGCAGAAATAGACCTTCCCTATGCCCAGGTTCCACTAGAAAGAAATAACAATGAATTAACGTCATATTTGGAACATAACTGCTACAAAAATACGACGCTAGGCAGTAGATACACACATATCTCACCAACTCAGTAAATACTGAGTGTGTCTTTTGGTCAGACTACCTGATCTCACATCCTTATTCTTTGTTTCTATGTAATTTCTGAGTAGTGAGAACCCGGCCTTGTTTCAACGGCTATCATATATTTTGCAAAAATCCATCCCAGATATCAAGGCAACAAGAATTTGAGGTAAAGTTTAGGCTGGCAAGCCACAACACCACACGGAGATCCTGATCCAGCTCTTCTAAATGTCCATTCCGTCCGCAAGCCACCGGAAGTCTCCGCAAGTCGGACACCCAGGGGTCAGGGGTCAAGCCAAGACACAAATCCCACTCATGCAAATGACCCCTTATAAACTGGGTGAAATAATAAAGGTGCCGGGAATTGAACCTGGGCAGCTCGCGTCAACGACGAGTATACTAACCACTACACCACAGTCCTAAAATCTTAGGCCCTTAGGCACTTAAGCTTAATTTGTAATTTGTCCAAAAATTTTGAAATCAGTGTTTGTGGCAATACACCACTTATTTACAACTAACTTACAGTCTTGCCTTAAACTGGGGGCTATTTTCATAGGCTAAGGTTGAGAAGAAACTCTTTTTGAAAACCCTAAAACCGAGAAGGTGGGAGGAATTTATGGTTAGGAGAGGACACACAAATTAGGATCATGCAGGAGGATAGAGGACATGGGATAGTGGGATACCTGGTGGCTCATTTCCTAGATGCTAGATGTAGTCCCACTAGGAGTACATAATAATACTATGATGTACTCTTGGCCCCACGCACCATGCGGGCACACGCCCATCCAAATGCATACACATGCTGATAACAAGAGTACACAATACGCTTGACACTGACACCGACTTGCAACATTTTTGCAGCTTTCAAATAATACTCTGAATAGTTTGGTGTTGTAGCTTGAAAAAAGTTCTGTCAAGAGCAATAAAATAGGTAGTTGCGCAAAAGTTTCTCTTTACTAAACTTTCCCCCAAACAGACTACATGAAACCTGTCGCACAACTGTCGTTGATGCCCTTCCTTATTATCGCAATACTATGTACTCTTGATACCGCAAGATACTGAGGGATCAATAACACAGACCTAGAAGCCAGATAAGTGCAGGGTCCGCTAGAAGAGTACTCTTAATAGACGACAGCTGTGATCATATCAGGAGCACAGGTCATGCACGGCAAGGCAAACTGCATTCCGTTACCGCGACCCCGCAAAACCAGCCAATCACAGGAGAGGTCGGCGTCTGATTGGTTGGGGCAAATGGTCAAGGGACAACAACAGGACAAAAGCTCCGTTAGGGAATACCGAAGCGAGAAAGCTGATTATGTTAGCAAATAAGCAAAGCGGAAAAATAATGATTAATATTGGGTCAATATATGGCATAGGATTTTAATTTGCGAGAGTTTGACCACAGATTACTGTAACGGTTCTGAAAAACTTGCGCTACCTGTGTAAATCTGTGTCTGAACATTCTGAACGGGGGTTAGAAAATTTCGAGGGGTTGTGAGGTGATCTCATCTCATTTATTTGTCATGCCATGTTTTGAAACTGTTATTGTTAATTTGACATAGACGGGCAACTAAATGTATCAGTCACCCATCCTGGAGTAAACAAAATCTCAAAACATCAACCGTTTGATTTGTGGACACCGAATGTTGCTAGAAGGCTCGCTGTCCTTATTGTTCTTGTTTATGTTTTTGTCATCGTACATTTTCTTGTTCCCGTCCTTGTCGTAGTCATTGTTTTCGTCCTCTTTCCGTCCTCGACGTCACATAATCCACACCTTTGTCGTTGTCCTGGTCACCTCAATACCGGTTTTGTTTTCGTCCTCGTCCTAGTGTCTTCATCCTAGTCATCATTTTCCTCGTCCTGGTGACTATTATTGTTATAGTCACAGTCCTCGTCCAATTCATTGTTCTCCTTCTCTCCCTAGCAATTCTCGTCTTTGTCATTGTTCTCGTACTGATATTCACTAATTTCAGGTATTCCCCAAGTCACCCCCGGGCTGGTTTTCTAGCTAGCCCATGGTCCTAGATGTAGTGTACTGTGATTGGGTTTTGAGCGGGGGGCGCCCAGTCTGGCGGTGTGTGACCTTGGTGCTGCTTGTGGTTGTGGAGGTCCTGTTCGTCCCCGGTCTGCTCCCCCCCACTTTCGTCCCCGTCCCCACCTTCGTCCATGTCCTCGTCCTCGTCCTCCTCCTCCGCCTCGTCCTCTTCCTCTTCCGTCTCTGTCGACTGCTGAGCCAGCTTCTTCAGTTTGTGACTCGCCGCACGTCGGCGTGCTAAAATAGACAACAAAGATGATGATGATGATGATGGTTATGTCCCACTGAGTACATTAATAGTGTCTTACTCTGAAAAGGAAGAGTGAAGCACTCACCAGCGTGCCTTGTTCTAGTGCAGGCAGATGCGCTCGTCGTTTTTGGCCTACATATTTCTAGTTTTGTTAAACAGGTTATACAGCCAATCCAAAACGAGCAGATGTACACGTGCTCAAATAAGCACTCAGGCGTGTATGGCTGCAATGGCTGCTTGAATGCTGATTAGGGCAAGTGTACAGGTGCTGGACCAATCAGAAGTGCAGCTCGCTGCTTATTGGCCGCAAACATGTTTAAGAAACATTGAAACAGGTAGGCCGAAAACGATGACCAATCATATGTACTGTCGACCCAACTAATCCACTTATGTTGGCGCATTCAGGACTCAAATTTTTAAAAATTAAATTTGAAAACTTTTGTGCTTACATTGGTATTCAGCACAGTGCGTGGATAAAAAATAAGCACTTTTGCCAGGACAGTTAATTTTCTGTGCTGTTTACGTGACGTGGAACAATGTCATCAATTTTTGACAAAAACACTTGGGATTTTGAGAGCAGCTTTTTCTGTTAAATCTACAATCCTGGTTTTCGATACATTCATACATTAGGTTTAGGCTCTTCTACTTCTACTCAGTTTAGGCGTTACTGCGAGGTTCAATTAACTCGAAATGAAAAGTTACTTCTTTATGCCTCGATCTTACTAAAGTTTCCTGTCAAAATGATTAACAATACAACGCGTGCTGAAATTCGTTACGTGGTTAGAGTACACATGGGCATGAAAAACGTTAGGTATCTTCTACAACATATGCCGGTTAGATTACTTTAAATGATAATTATTAAAAATCATTCCTAGAAAAGGGATTATTAAATGGAATTGCCATGTTCAATAACAATAGGTTGACTGTCATACAGGTTTTCAAAGTTGGAATACAGTTTCAAAGTCCTGTTCATACACTTATGTGACAAAACAACTTCACTGCCTAGCATAGCTCAACACTCCTTTGTAATTTGTCTTTTTTTTATTTACGCCAGCTAATCCGAAGAGGATTTATGCGGCTTAATGAGATTTTTTTAATCCAGTTAACCCAACTTATGAACAGGCCTTAAGAAATCACGCAGTCATGTATTTGGAAAATCGGAAAATCTTCAAGCTAGCGTTGGAATCAACTTAGAAGAAAAATCATACCATCGGAAACAGCAGCAGCAAAAAAAAAACAAGCACAGCTGCAGAAAAAATGCAAACAACCAAAAAAAGAAAAAAATAAGAAAATGCAAACGTGAAAAACACAAAAAAACGTGGAATAGTCTTTAATAAACCCGTAAAATTATTTCCAGTAGGCTCGATATGGAAGGTTAACCAACCGGTCATCATATTGGGGCATCTGCGGTAGCAAAGAATATTTCACAAAGACTAATCTTGTTTTGAATTTTTTAACAATCCAATTAACCTCTTGTTTCATCCGTTATTCAGAAAAATTCGCAACTTCACTTTCGCCATTTTGCGATCTTGATGAAAACTCGATTCTGATAGAGATGAAATATTCGTTGGTTTGATTCGAGTTTATTTATTATTTATACTCACAGTCATGTGGGCGTTTAGCCGACAAGATTACAAAAAAGCATGTCAGTCGATAGTTATGTGAAGTATGTCTAAGAAATGTGATTAGTGTGAATAGCGTGTTTATAAAGGTTGAAATTATGTCTAACGAAGTTTTTACAATAACAAACGTTCAACGTATTCACATTTGACAAATTGATGTAAAGTATACCAAGAGTACATAATAGTGTTTCACTGTATGGAAAAGGTAGACGTCTATCGAGTGAGAACTATAATGTGATTTTGGTGATACTGCAGTCATGTTATCGCAATGTTGCCGTCTAAACGCACATTTGACTGAGTATGAATAAACCCCTGGGCTTCCACGGGGAGTCGGCACGGCACACCATGCGACATGTCTTACGGTTTTCCAGTTTGGCCATTTTACGTTGCAGTTTCAGCATTTTACGCTCTCGAGTGAAACGAGCTAAGAGACAAAAGCAAAAATAGCAGACACAGACAGCGAAGTCACAGACAGAATAGTATATGAGAAAAAGTAGACCAACAGCACATGACGCGGACACAAAGTTGTATATGACGGGAACACAAAGCTATATAAGACGCTGACACAAGCTTTATATGACGCTGACAAAAGCTATATATGACACTGGCACAAGGTATATGTGACACTGACACAAGCTATATATGACAGGACACAATGCTATAAATGCGTTGACATAAAGCCATAATTGACGCTGACACAGGACCATGACGTTGACACAGGGCCATGACGCTGATACAGGGCCATGACGCTGACACAGGGCCAGGACGCTGACACAGGACCATGACGCTGACACAGGGCCATGACGCTGACACAGGGCCATGACGCTGACACAGGGCCATGACGCTGACACAGGGCCATGACGCTGACACAGGGCCATGACGCTGACACAGGGCCATGACGCTGACACAGGGCCATGACGCTGACACAGGGCCATGACGCTGACACAGGGCCATGACGCTGACACAGGGCCATGACGCTGACACAGGGCCAGGACGCTGACACAGGACCATGACGCTGACACAGGGCCATGACGCTGACACAGGGCCATGACGCTGACACAGGGCCATGACGCTGACACAGGGCCATGACGCTGACACAGGGCCATGACGCTGACACAGGGCCAGGACGCTGACACAGGACCATGACGCTGACACAGGGCCATGACGCTGACACAGGGCCATGACGCTGACACAGGGCCATGACGCTGACACAGGGCCAGGACGCTGACACAGGGCCATGACGCGGTCCCCAAGACCTTGCAAGTATGGTGAAGCATTTATATTGTGCTGAATGCAAATAACGCAACAAAAAAGCTTACTACTTTTTAAATAAATAAACATCACGAAAATTTTAACAATTTTTAATTTTAAAATTTAAAATACTATATACTGAAAATAAATATTTCACTTATACAGCAAGAAATCGCATACATGAAAAATATACATGTTACGAAGACTATGTACAAGTAAATTTTTCTAAATGCTCAAAATAGTATATTTCCCAATTTGAAAATAAGAGTGCCTGTTTTTTTAACTTCAATAAAAACGTCAATAATCATAACAACAGAAAATCTCAAAAAAGTGTAGGCACCCTTAGGATGGCCTGACAAAAGCGAAAAAACAAAGATACGACCTAAATGAAGACAACACAGTAATAGCCATTATAATTGTTATATGTAACAATTTTGTTACATATATAGAGCCTTAGTTCATACCTGTCCGTTAAGGGGGCAGCCACGTGTACTCGATTCAAAGGTTTTTTTTACATAAATATTAACTGCACTAAATTAACTACATAAAGTCTGACCAATACGTGCTGGACCCCGAGAAAAATGAAACACTCGATTTCATGACGAAAAGAACGAACTTCAAACATCAAGAGTACAGCGAGTAGTCACAAAGTTCGCGCCATGTGTTTTGTCTCAGGACTCAGCAATTTCAGCATTTCTGGTGGTCAGACTTTAACATTTATAAAGTTGATAGAGAAAGTTTATAGAAAATTTTGTAGAACGACTTAACAATATCATCTTCATTTGCTCGCAAAATGTTGTGAATATATATGAATGTTGAGTTGCTGAAGTTAATCTAATCCAGTTAATAGTTACTTATGAAAAGGCCCTATGTCCAGTATTACCTGGGGCCTGTTGCTCAGCTTTACAAGTCCTACAATTGTAACAATTGTAAGTGCAAAATCAGGTGATTCTATACGAATTCGTTATATAAATTTATTACGAATCACCACATTTTGAACTTACAATTGTTACAATTGTAAGACTTGTAAAGTTGAGCAACAGGCCCCTGGGCGCAGTCACTTTTTGTGTGTTCTTCAAAATTCTTACTATTTTCACAACATTATTCGTACACTGGTTCAGGTATTTATTTTGAAAACGGACAAGTAAGAAACAGCTTTTTTTCCCTAAAACTTAACAGACAACACACAGAACAATATTGTAGCAAGCGTATTTAACAAAATTAATGATAGAAAAGCGCGAAGCAGAAAACTAGAAGATAAAATCGAATGTAGAATTGTAGAAAGTAATATCCAAAGGTGTCAATTTTGTACATTCGAATAGTGACCTTTTAGTACAACCTAAGTAGTATCTATTACTTTAATAATTATTGCCATTCTGTTTAAAAATATATGTTGCTCTTGGCTGTACAGAGTTGGACACGAGACGGGGTGCCCCGCGGGCCGGGACGGGACGGGGCGGGGCAGAGGTCTTGCCCAGCGGGGATTTAGGATTTTGTACGGTACCGACTTATTCTTTGAATTTGTCGTGTTTTTGTGCTACTCAAGCAGTAAAAAAATTCAAGCTATATATATTTTGACCAACTTTTAAGCCATGTTTTCGTTCAGATGGTAAAATTTATGCGTTTATGCTTAACATTTGTTAATAAAAACTCGAGTATTTAATGGTTGAGGTCTAAGTATATGTTTTCATGTGACATGTACCTCAATGCAAAACTGTTGTTTCTGAAACATTTACCTCATCTTATTCTTATCAGGAGGGTGTCATGCTAGTGGTGGGCAAACGTTGGTGGGGGCGTTGGAGCAAAAGTGCTATTTTACAGCATGTTTTATAGGTTAGATTTTTAAAAAGTTCGTCTTTTTTTTCTTGAGGCTGGCGCCCCGAGACACCTGTGCTGTACTTTACAGTATTATCCATTGTTTTTTTTGTTAAAAAGCGCGCAACACCGTACTTTTTTCCTGAAGTTTCGCACTGTTTCTTGGTCATCTGCGTCCCGTGACGAACTTTTTATTCGGCTGAGGCTGAAATAAGTCTTAGCTGATTTGGCCCATAAGCATTTTTTTCGCAAAATTTTTTAAAAACTTTCCAAAATTGCGTCAAAAGTAAAATTTTCCCAGCTCTTTAACGATTCAAGATTAATCTATGTACAACTACAATAAAACTGCGAAAAAACACTGGTATTATTTATATATTTATAATAAAAGAGTTTGGTTATGATAAAAATAAAAAAAAAATAAAAAAAGTAGGTAATGTGAAACACTATAATTAATATTACATATGGAAATTGATTTATGCAGAAGGACACTCACACTTTTGTCACTTTTTACATATGTCAAGAAAAAACATGGGGTAGAATATAGACTTTTGGAAAACTTTGACTTCTGGAAGTTGCCGCTCCCAAGCAACCGAAATAATGAGTCTTTGTGACCTAGTGGACGTTTGCAAACTTTTCCAAGGATTAGTGAACTAATATTGGAAGTCGGCAAACTCCGAGCGGCCGTTTGCAAACGGGGGAAGTCTGCAAACTCAAACAAACGAACTTTCGTACGCCTCGCCGCAGGTGTCAAAAGACTAAAATGTCAATAGAGAGGTGTAAATTTTACCACCGGATTCGGTAAAAACTCTGAACTCGCCCAGCATTAAACAATAGAATTGACATTTGACATCATAAATCTAGTGATAACTTCATAACTTTGCAGTTAAATTTCATTACTCAGTTTCTATGTACAACACTATATATTATATCTCAATTTCTGTGGGCACAAATTTTCAAAGATATTTTCCATTTTAATTTTTTAATTAATTTTTAAAACTATGCTAATTTTAATGATTTAATTTTAATTTATTGATTTAGTTTTGTTAGCTTTCCTTTTTACTTCCAACAATTCGAATTTTTTCTTAATTACCAGTTATTTAACCATGTTTGGATATAAATTATCAAATTTTTCACCAATATCAGTGATAGTAGTCTTATAATTTCTGGTAAAACTTAATTTTAATCCTGCGTTTTGTGAACTTGATGCCCCATTTGTAGTTAATGTTGAGCTGAGGTTCAAAACAGTTTGCAAAACTCCAATCAGGGGATTAGCAAACAAGACTGGAAAAGTTTGCAAACGGCCACTATAAGTTTGCAGACTTCTACCCAATCGTTTTTGTTGGTGAATTGAACAAAATCACATTTTTCTATCTGAACCACATCCTCAAAATGTGCAACAAATTTTGGCTTTCGGGGGACCACGCCCCTCAATATCCGCAAGCTGTACAAATGCTGACTGCTAAGAAAAAAGTTCCGAGGTTCGACGCCCTTATAACATTTCTAGTACTGCCTCTGGCTACCGATGTGTACTACCTAGTTTTTAGAACATTAATCTGCCCCTTTTATTATACTACATTTTGAATGAGTGAAATACTAATTAAACGACTTATCAAAAAATTTAAAAAACTACTATTGTCTTAGTCGGCAACAAAAATCTGCGGGGTGCCCCGGGCGCCCAGGGCGGGGCAAGGTCCCCGCGGGGTGGGGCAGCGAAAATCCGCTCCGCGTCCAACTCTGGGCTGTTAAGCTAGTTCCTGTAATTTTCTCCATTAAGCGATCACAACGTTCAATGTTAAATGTAACAATGTTATGAAAAATTCTTAAAAAAACTAAGACATTAACTGGACATTGAAACAACAAATTTTAATCTTAACGGATCAATATTATCTACAAATTGATCCCGGGTTCATTAGTAAACAAGCAAGTTATTAAAAAATGCTAACCTTCCATAATGGCTTGTTTCTCTTCTTCCGTTGTTCGTTCCTCGTTAAGTATGACCTCCTCTGAAACACACAAAGCATAGGGATGAAATAAACGAAAACGTGTTCTCGATGAATCAATAAATGATTAATCTTCTTTAAATTGACTTATCAAATTTAACACTTAAAATGAAAAAACACAATTAGCGGATCAGAAAGACTAATATTAAAATGCAAAACAGTCAAGTTTGAGCAGCTAGGTTTATAAAATCCATCCAGTATGCTGCTCAAGTTTAATTACATATAGGTGTATTTTTTTTTTTGGGGGTTTTTTTTTTTTTTTTTTGGTTTTCTTTTTGTTGGTTTACTTTTTTCTGTATGTTGTGTATATTAGAATAAATAAAAGGCTTTAAAAAGTAAGTTATTGATCTAGCGGACTATATGTGTAGGTATGAATGAACTCTAATCCTGTCCCGACCTTACCGGCTTTGCATATCCACTCCAAATAACCGTTAAGTTCGCGCTCTATTTGTTGCTGTCGCCGAAGTTTCAGAAATGCCCGTCTATTTTCCACGCGTTCTCTTTCTTTGGCAAATTCTCTGCAACAAAACAGTCGTATGGGGTTACGCGCATCACTAACAATAACAATAACAACAACAACAACAACAACAACAACAACAGCAACAACGACAAAAGACACAACACAATAAACTTAAATGTAATTCGATAAACCCATAGTCTGAATTAGTTCAATATTACGTAACGTAAAGCAACATAAGGGTCTGGTTTTCTGGAAAATACGATTTTTAAAAGAAGTGAAACGTCAACATGAGTTTGAATTAACTCCTGCCACAAAAAGAATCAATATGTGATTTCAGTCGCATAGCTATGGTTTACTACCAACTTGACTTTAGAATTGGATGTAGTGGTTTAGCATTGTCGACGTCGACGCGAGTGAGTAAGTGACTAACCCGGACAGGACACCGAGAACGAGGTTGAGCATAAAGAACGATCCCAGAATAATCAGGGGGATGAAATACATCCAGTTGAATCGATCACCCAGCGCATCGTCAGTCTGAAATATTGATCATCCATTTAATTTAAAAACTGTTCAGGTGGCGTATTTTGGCAGCTACTGCAGCGCCTATCTTAAGCTAGTGATTATAAACCGTGTTAACATTACGGACGAAGACGAGTATGAACCGGGTTTTGGTACACATAGATTGAGTGTGTTACACTTGGTGATGCAACTAGAGTCATGTCCCTCGTCACACAACAGACTGTCGTGTACTCACATAGTACACGACCTGAGTCCACCCCTCCCTTATGGTCCCATTGGTACACATAGATTGAGTGTGTTACACTTGGTGATGCAACTAGAGTTATGTCCCTCGTCACACAGCAGACTGTCGTGTACTCACATAGTACACGACCTGAGTCCACCCCTCCCTTATGGTCCCATTGGTACACATAAATTGAGTGTGTTACACTTGGTGATGCAACTAGAGTCATGTCCCTCGTCACACAGCAGACTGTCGTGTACTCACATAGTACACGACCTGAGTCCACCCCTCCCTTATGGTCCCATTGGTACACATAAATTGAGTGTGTTACACTTGGTGATGCAACTAGAGTCATGTCCCTCGTCACACAGCAGACTGTCGTGTACTCACATAGTACACGACCTGAGTCCACCCCTCCGTTATGGTCTCATTGGTACACATAGATTGAGTGTGTTACACTTGGTGATGCAACTAGAGTTATGTCCCTGGTGCACTCACATAGTACATGACCTGAGTCCACCCCTCCATGGTGATGCACTGGAAGACGGTGAGCATAGCGAAGGCGATGTTGTCGAAGCTGGTGATGCCGTAGTTGGGGCCGACCCAGCCCAGCCGACACTCCAGGAAGAGCGGCGTGGCGGGCGAGAACGGGCGCTGTTTCATCAGCAGCAGCATGTCGTCCTCGCAACGGTGCACCCCCGGGTCCGTCGACTCGCCGCAGGGGGACGGCGTCTCGCTGGCGTGAACCATTTCGTCTGAAATAAGTTATAACATTCAGATTGAACGGACTGAGCTTCTTTTAGTACGAAGTTTAGCAATGGATAGCTGATTACCGGTGAACTGTACTAAAATGGATTAGTCTAAATCTGAACTGAAACTGAACTCTGATTAAATAGATGTAGTTAATCCCAGTCAAATCGCAGCTAAACCTCAGCTACTTCAGTTTTCAACTAAATCTTAAGCGCCACCTGCGCTACTTTTCATTTATTTGTCGGACTTTAAACAGATTTAAGAAATTTAATCATGAACTAATTCTGTTTAAGCTAATCGTCAGTTAAGGGGGTAGTGTCGCGAAAGCAGGCGATTTTGCGCGACTATAAAACTTTTTCAGTGAAAGATAAATCATTGTTCTTTATATATTCTAAAAATATGTTTCAAAGCAAATATTTTTGCCAAGTTTCAGCAAATTTGATGCAGCATACAGTTAGCAGTGAAGTCGCAAAGTCGGGAAAATGACGTTTTGAAAACCTATTCACATTCGATAATTTCATCACAATTAAAAAACTTTTTGTTTAGATTTTTTACATAAAGTAAAATCACATAGTTTATGCAAACGAAATTTAATGCAAATTGCTTGGGTGGTTGTGGAGTAATGCAAATTGGTTGGGTGGCTGTTTGAACTGTGAAACTGTGCGTAACCTATAAAGTACTCACAGCAATAATGATAAATTGTGACAAATTTAGACATTAATTTTGAAATCAAAAGAAAAACGAACCTTCATTTTTCATTTTTCTTATTTGTGGCAAAAAATTGTGCGTCAAAACATTACATGTACTTCAGAAGCTGGCCAATCTGATATCTGGCTTGATTTTTTGAACTTTTATGTCTCTATTGTGTGATGTCTGGCTCACAAATGTTGAGTGGTTAAAAATATTGGTAGATATTGGAAGTCTAGTGCCCGGCAGTATTTATTTGACACCTTATGGCATTTCACTAGTTTCCCAGTGAACGTACAATTTCAAAGCAAAATGTTCTTTTGCAGGCCATGAGCAAAACTGCTTTGGCGACACTACCACCTTAATACAGTTTGGTGACGTCCACCATATTCGTTTAGTTTAGTTTACCGTTTAGTACTTTACTTCGATTAAACTTCAGCGTGCTCATAAGTTTATAATGTTCGAAATTGTCACGCATTTTACTAGTTCATTTTAATTAGCTCATGCATACAAGCAAGAGTACATAATAGGATAATAGTCCAATTATGTACTCTTGATACTGGACTAGTGATATTAATATTAACTTATTAAATCAATCAACAGCCAATAGTGAGACACCTTAGTTCCAAAAAAACTAATTAAAATTTATAGTATATATGTCATGATAGCTTGAATGTAATAATTTTGCACCCTCCACTTACTAGTTTCATTATTGTAACAGGTTTTGTGAAATTTTCCTGAGTAGAATTCCAAGCCGATGATGGCGAAGATGACGATGGCAAAGAGAACCAGCAGGCCGATCTGCAGCAAAGGGGCCATCGCGCACAGAATACTCTTCAGCACCACTTGCAGACCTACAAACACCAGTTATGGTCTACAACATCATATGACCTACAACCACCAATGGTCTACACCATCGCATGGTCTACACCATCACATGACCTACGACCACCAATGGTCTACACCATCACATGACCTACACATGTGATATAGACTGTGCTCCAATCTACACCCATACCGAACCATACCATACCACCAATGGTCTATACCATCACATGACACACTCGTATGCTGTACATTTGCAAAACAGCAAATAACAATGGTCTACACACTACACAGTTGTGTGCTCTACACTTACATTGTGCTACATAACATACACTCATATTGTGCAATTACCTACATATGACCTACAGATATAGGGATGCGTACTGTGCTTTACACTTTCACCGTTTTGGAACCAACACTTTCACATAGCTTATGCTTTGCTGTAAATTACACTAAGACCGTGCTACATATATACCTGTAAGTTATAACCTACACGTATAGCCAGGTATAACGTAAGAATCTGCCCGATGGCAAGCTTGAGTGGCCTGAAGACGCGCACAGCCCTTACACCAACACCATGCCATGATCTACACTACAACCTACACTTATATTCTATACTACATACACGTACACCGTTCTATGATCTACACTTATGATCTACACTACTCACTGGGAATGCCGGAAACGAGCTTGAGTGGCCTGAGGACGCGCACAGCCCGGAGCGTGCGGAGGTCCATGCCGCTCTGGGTGAAGGGCAGCATGGTTATGAGCCCAGACACCACCACGATGAAGTCCATGATGTTCCAGGCGTTGCGCAGGTAGGCCCCCCGGTGCAGCAGGAACCCGTTGGCCACTATCTTCAGCACACACTCCACGCAGAAGATGCCCATGAAGTAGGGCTCTGTCTCCTCTAGCATCAGCGACAGCGGCTTCTTGTCGGCCTTGGGCAGATGCTCCTCCAGAGCCAGCACGATGCAGTTGGCGATGATGGTCAGCAGGATGAAGTACTCGAACGGAGTGCAACGGAGTTAAGGAGATTAAAGGGATTAGCAAAGGATTAAGGGGATTAGCGGTCAACAGTTATCTTATAGCCTACACATAGGGCTAAAGAAGCACGGAAATGAAGTGGTTTAAGGGGCTATGCCTTTACCGGATTAAAAAGTTATTTTTAATCTGACTACACGGTTTAAAAATTATGCATAAAAGTGAGAGTCCAAATTTAAACGACTTAAATTTAAGCTTTTTAGTCAGACTAAACGAACTTAGCAACGCATGCTAATCCGCACATGTTAAGTCCGATTAATTGAGTAGTAATTTAGAAATGGGTTCGGACTAAAATTAGGCTGCTGATTTATTTTAACTCCTTTAAAGGTTTAGTTCGATATTTCATTCCTAAACCTCGGACAAAAGTATATTAGTCCATTCTGTTTAATCCAGTACAGAAATGACCCCTCAGCTTAAGACGTCATTCAAGGAATGGATTACGAGGTTTAGCATTCAACCTTTACATTTTAATAAATAGCACAGTGGTAAACATACACAAAATCCTGGTAATTTTTAATGGGTGTTGGCTTGATTGACAGTTTTGCTCAAAAAAAATTGCAATGTCGTCCCTGAACACTTGCGGGATACTAAACTAAAATATTTTATACCATAACTTATACGTACATTATTTTTTACGAGATGAGTACAGCGTTTGGACACCACCTTTGCATTCTACATATAAATACTGTTCAGTGAATTTTTCCAATACGATAAACAACTAATATGTCAGTGTACTCTTGCTGTAACAACATAATGCATTTTCATACTCTTGCTACCACGATAAACTTTAGAAAGATGGCATATTTTGCTCATGCTAGTACGTATCAGGAGCTGAATCTGTAAGACTAAGACAGATCTATACAGGTAGGTTTCCAGGCTAGCTAGCACTTTTGCCTAGATACACCAACTTAACTACTGGCCATTCATTCATTGTGTATCATTAAGTATTCTAGAATCCGACTTTGAAAACGACAGGAATAAATGGTGCTTGTTTTGTAGAGCATACGTATGTTTACGTTGTAAGCTAAATTGTATACGAGTAATGAGTGTTCTTCAAAATACATAAATAGGTAGAAAGTGCTAATCATCAAAGTGTAGATATAACATTAGATAGGTACTGCTCATGATAATTGTAGGTAAAAGCAACTACTACAATACGTCGAAAAATATTTACACTAAACGTACGCATGTGAGTATGCCGCTACACTTCCAGCTGTTGATCAAACATGGGTTCAACAGCACGTTTTGACGGTTTCTAAGTGCAAATTCGACGTTTTTTAGGATTTGACGAAGTACGTAAAAAACAAGTCAATGGCGGGAATTATGGTCTACAAGTTTTCCTATGGATCAAAACGCAGTTAACGAGACGTTATTTGTGCTCGAATCAATACTTGAACCCTCCGGTTGGTTTCTTTTATAACTTAATTCTTATATTATGCCAAGCTAATTCTTCTAACCGTACATGTAACGGAATAATTTGAGGGCGGGGGCTTGCCGCTCGAATTTTGGAGATTGGGGTGCTCTGCCAGGATGACAAAATAGCCCTAAATTTTGCAAAATTTTTAAACAAAAGTATTTTTACACAAATTTGCTTTGATTTTTTGAACAATATTCCGCAGATTTTGAACAACAACATTCAGGGACTCTCTCCC
Organism: Trissonchulus sp. WLG1_4; assembly: GCA_030248245.1. Taxonomy (NCBI): domain Eukaryota; kingdom Metazoa; phylum Nematoda; class Enoplea; order Enoplida; family Ironidae; genus Trissonchulus; species Trissonchulus sp. WLG1_4. The sequence goes on along the minus strand of JASANF010003810.1, from coordinate 19,233 downwards.
TTTCTTACATGTATGCTTCTGACCACATTTTGGGTACCTATGTCTCCCCCTCCAACAATTAGGCTTCCTAAAAAGCTCCCAGAGCTATAACAAAATCGCAAAAAGGATATCCCCATTCAATGATGGTCTTGGCATATCGTCGTATGGGATTGTCCTCGGAGAAAATGTATAAACTGGTGGGTCCTGGCTCCTTCCCGGCGGTGGAGGGGAGGCTGCTAAGGGTTCCAGTCTTCCGTCCACTGCCCGCGAAACTCCCACTGTCCTTTCCATCCTTCCGCGCCTCCTCTGCCGCCAACCTAAAACACGAATGACTCTGTCCAAGCTGTTGACATGAAGTTGTCTACGGTGGACTGCACCAAATCGGATTAACTGACGATTAGCTTAAACCGATTTAGCTCAGGCTTACATTTCTTTAATCGGTTTACGTTGCATCATAAGGGTTTACGCTGGACCAATGAGGATTAGCGCAGTTGGCGCTTAATATTTGGTTGAAAAGTGAGGTTTAGCTGCGCTTTAGCTGGGATTTAACTGCATCTGATTAACTGTAGTTTAGCCTGAGCTCAGACTTAGTTAGTCCGATTTGGTGCAGTCCATCGCTGGCCTAAACTTAGACACGATATAAAATGTTCGTTAGACTCGGTATAGAACATTAGTTTTGATCAAAACATACCATTGAAATGTAAAAACAAAACATTGAAGTCACATTTACCAGCATTTACACGAATTGTCTAACTTTAGATTCGATCTACAATGTATGATAAACTCGGTATAGAACGTTAGTTTTCATCAAGACATAAAACTGAATTATTAAAATCCTTGCTGATTTTAAACGATCATGACTCGCTGTTGGTATGATTCTTTTGTAATTTTGCCTGCTGAACAGACATACACCCTCACGTTTAGTGGACAACGCTGGGTTTTATCCAAAATTGGCCTTATCGGATTAAATTTAACTTTATTTCGTCAATTTAACGAAGCGTCAGTTGAAAGTAATTTACTGAAACTTGGCACATACCGAGATAATGTATGTAAGCCATGTAGGGCGAAATTTCAGCCGGCTATTTTAATTTAGTGCTGTGTTATTAGCAAAAATAGTTTAAATCTAATCCGTTAAATCCAATTTTGGATAAGGCCCATAGAAAGCACTGACCTCAACCTTAACTAACTACTTGAGTTTTTCAAGCTCTTCGCTTTATCAGTTACTTATTCACGAAACGCTTCACTAATTCACTGTTGATAACGCGGTTCTATAAAAGTAGGTGACTTACAACTTTTTGCTTTTTCAACTACATACAGTACCGACCAAATTACTTGCTACAGACTCCGTCGTCAAAGCGGAAGACTCCGAAATCAAGTGACTCCGACTCCGCTTTGACTCCGGAATCTGTACAAATAATGTTGGTCTGCAGTGCAATTTTAAATACGCAAATCGACTTTAGAACAAACCTAAACTAGTCAATAATTGTATAATCATTATAAGACCACAATACAAATACCTACAATACTATGTTACAAAAACTTTTTCTCATTTTTTATATCTGTATACACATATGTATTAGATTTGAACTGGCTTTTACAAAACAAACATTAGCGAAATATTGTTACGGAAAAGCAGTTCAAAATGACAGTCAAAAAATTACATACTATTGTATCCTAAAACACAGCAAGAGTACATACATCTGAGCATTACGTAATAAGTACTTATGATTTACTCTTGCTGTTACCTACAGCATGTAAATATTAGTTTAATTTCATGCTAAAATAAGCCTAAACATACTCGCACAATAAATTCACATCACATTCTAAACTACAGTAGGGTATCTACAACTACATGCAGCTATACCAAGAGCACATAAAAGTGTTTCACTCCATTACAACACGTCACCGAACATTAGAGTGAGCCACGATTGTGTACTCTTGCCAGTGAGCCACTCTGCATCCGTCGTACCTAGCAATATCATCGATTGTGATCATACCTAGCAATATCGTCAATATGTAATTTAAATCCGTCCATGATTATAGTCTGCACGGGAAGGGGGTCGTATAAATATCCACGGGGGGCGACAGGGGTATAGGGGGGTTAGGTCCGGCCATCAAAACAGGGACACCACACCTTAGCAGTCAGTGTGTTCAGCTAGTGGCTACAATCGAGGGTTTAGTCGTAAGGTTGATCCATAGAAGTGATGCTTAAGCAGTAAGTATTAACGGATCAATAACGAAGGTTCCTATTGGCTTGTGTGTGTGTGCTCATCTCCTTTGCATATATACTAACGGTGGACTGCACCAAATCGGATTAACTGACGATTAGCTTAAATCGATTTAGCCCAGGCTTAAATTCCTTAAATCGGTTCAAGTCCGCTGCACCAGTGAAGATTAGCGCAGTTGGCGCTTAAGTTTTAGTTGAAAACTGGAGTTTAGCTGCGATTAAGCTGACATTTAACTAAATCGATTTAACTGAAGATTATCTCCAGCTCAGACTTAAGTTAATTTGATTTGGTGCAGTTCACCGAAAGAATCAAAGTTTGGCATCTTGGCAAAATACTTGTTCGAACGTGAAACAAAATGCTTTATGATGCAAAAGTTGGCTGTCCCTTCTCAGTTTCTTTTCGCAAACGATGATTAAAAAATAGTTGGCTATTGCAATTGTGAATGCCACGAAGGCAGTAAGTAAAATTAACTCGAATACAAAAAATTGACTGACTGACGCGTCTGAAAAAAGTAACTGGCTAAGTAGTTAGTTTTTTAGCAATTGAATAGCTATCCCGCAATTTAGTTTTCGTTCAAGAAAATCTTTACCGCTATTTAGTTTTAGTTTCAGAAGGTCTACATACCTACTAACAAGAGTACATAATAGATCATAATAAACATAATCTTTATTATGTACACTTTATATCAAAGATGTCATGAAGTTCCAATTGTGAAACACACAGCAGTACAATTATATGTTCTGTTTATGAACTACCGGGTCAATCTAAGGGTCAATTTATGAGGCTGAATTGAGCCTAGTTCATACTTGCTTAGAGCCATAATGTAACCATGTTTTTGCCATATCTACATTTATACCTCTGTTGTGCAAGACTTGTCTAAACGATTTCGGTTACGGACAAACCGACACTTTGCGGACAAGTATGAACCAGGCTTGAGGAGCAATACCTAATTTGTCAGCTGAAGAATGAGAGAATGCAGGCCTAAATTGGCATGAAAGGGTCTGGAGTGAGTCTGGTGTTGGGAATTTGGCAATTTGCTGTTTGATTGGCCAAGTAACGCGCGGTCATAAACTGGCCTCTGAATTTGGCCTAGCTCATTTTTTGTCAAACACGTCCCCAAAAGGCCGGGGGAAAAAACTGGCTCCATAAGCGCGCAAAATCAGTCAGCTCTGAGCAGGCAAGGACTGAACCAACCAGCTAGCTGAGAAGTTTGTCCTGGCAAAAGGCTAGAAAATATGAATGTTTCAAGGCAAGCTAAGGCAGAAGCTTGTGCGTACATAATTGATGAAATTTATATGCGAGGAGGAGTGTTTAGGCCGGCAAGAAAACGTGCGAAACAAGGCCGGCCCGGCCACACAAAACCGGCCTAAGCCACAGGACAGAATTAATCTTTAAGAATGGTAACATAGCACAGCCTAGTCTGGCTGTAAGCCCTGGGGGGACCGTCTCACAAACATTAATCAAATATAAGAATCACCAGGCCTGTTTTTCTGATTCCAACATAACAAAAATAACGATACCATTCCGACACCCAGAGGTCTGAGTATAAAAAACAATTTTGTTCATAAATTCACACACTTTTTTGTGTGAGCACGGTTTTTTAAGGAATCTTTGTGAGGATCGTAGATGCACGTAGTGGGGTCGCACCACACCCCCTTCCACCTCTAAACACCCCCTCCCCTTTTATGGCCAAAAAATGCCCAAAAAACGAGTAAAAAATCGAAAAATTGCAAAAATTTTCCGGCTGCGGCCAGAAAAAATTAACTGTAGGACATACTTCTGTCCTTCTGAACTAAATTTTACCTGTACCATGTTTATAACGACTCATATGATGCGTTAGATATGCAGATTAAGCCTTCCTTGGTGCAGTTTGAGGACAAATGTTTTTGGAAAATTAAACAAATTGAATCAAAGCTTAAAGCTTGAAGTTCGAAGTTGGAACAAGTCAGATGCTCAACTGAACTAACAGGGTTTAGCATGAGCACATTACGTACGGAGTTAAGTCCGTTTAGTCTGGAGGTTTTTATTTCTGCCAAGACTGCCGACAATCTAAGCGGCTAAGCCTGTAGTATTGAAGCTCAATGACTAAGACGCCATCCGATATTGAAAAAAGGCAAGGAAGGAAGAACCGAAAAAGACCTAACGCTCAGGGAGGATTCGAACCACGCATCTTCAAGTCTTCAGAACAGCGCTTTAACCACTAGACTACTAGGCCAAATGCAGAGGTCTTTCTACATCCATCGATGGGACGACGCATTTTTAATCTTAATTTGCTAAGTCTTAATCTGCAAATTTAATCTAGTATGCATATTTGTCAGAAATAATAGACAAACATTTTCGTCACAAAGTAGATTTTCCCAACAAATCCAAGTCTAAAGTTTAGACCAAACTACATATGAGTTCACATTCTAACAGATTCAAGTTTATTCAATGTCTGATTGTATGTAAAAAAGGCGCCAAAAATGCGGCCCTCTGGTTGTGTGGTGTGCAGCTCAGGCCTGGGTGGTGTGGGGTGTGCTGTAGGCGAGGGAATAAGGCAAAGGACAGCACCAGCCAGCCAACCAGTCCACCTTCCCAGGCACAGGCTCACAGCACACAACACAGCAGATACGCTTGTATAGAACACAAGCGTGCGTGTGTGTGTGTGTGTGTGTGTGTGTGTGTGTGTGTGTGTGTGTGTGTGTGTGTGTGTGTGTGTGTGTGTGTGTGTGTGTGTGCGTGTGTGAGGGCTAGAAGGGAACAGGAGGAAAGCTAGTGCTGCACTCAAGGACAGATGTAATTAGAGCACACGCAGGCTTGGAGCACCGCGCATACCAACGGCCGCATACCACAGATGGCACATACAGTCACTCGCATACAGTTTCCCAATGACCACCATTTGGCCCAAAGTGAAGGATCAAGCCCGGTTCATACTTGTCCTTATCGTTTTGCCCCTAAGAGTTTCCCAAACAACTGGCCACAAATTGTAGCAGTATGAATGAGCAAAGTTGGGGCAAGTTCACTTCGTGTGCGAAAAATTAAGTGCAATGATTTCGCACAACAGGCACTTGAATTTTGTCCTTGTCCCTGTCCCTATGTTCTTAAGGACAAGTATGAACCGGGCCATAGATGCCAACTTTGTTCGGTTGGTACAAACTTCCGTGTCAATTTATAGATAAACAATAGTAAAAGTTTAAATTAATCATTATAAATACTTTGCGAAACATGCTATTCCTCACAAGAAATTGAAGATGATCTGCTGAATTTATTTTTTTAATTCTACCTCAATTCAGACATATAATACTTGAACCAAAAGTCCATAAGAAGAAAAAACATCACTCTCCCCCACCTTAAATCTCAGCTCATACTTATCCATAAGAACATAAGGACAGGGACATGCACAATTTTTTCACCTATTGTGAAAACCTGAATGAACCGTTTCGTGTAACTTTAAAGCCCGGTTCATACTTGTCCTTAAGAATATAGGGACAGGGACAAGGACAAATTTGGGACAGCTGCTGTGTAAAATTTACTTCATCGTTTCTGCTAATTTTTGGCATGACAACAAGAATTTACTTAAACTTACTGCATGCGAAAAACAAGCAGAAACGATTGCATCAATTTTCCACACCAGCTATCCCAAATTTGTCCTTGTCCCTGTCCCTATGTTCTTAAGGACAAGTATGAACCGGGCTTTAGAAGGAACTAAACCTGATCCCGACTTCTTTTGTGCAAAAAAGTGGCTGATTTGTCAATGCAGTTTTCTTTAAAAACTGTTCAAACAAACTGATAGAGACCACGATAAGGACGAGTATGAACCAGGATGGTTAAACACAATATAGTAAATTTAGGCCCGTTAAGTACTTAAGGGGGATTACTAACAGCTCAACATTGGCCGGCAGCTCAAAACGGTAATGCGCTGGTCTGCAGATTTAGAAATGGGTAGTTCGAATTCCCCTGGATTATTCCTATTTCGATGCTGATGATATTAGCAATCCCCAATATCTTCCAACGTTGTTACATAAATCGTTATCATTTCTGACTTGGGGCCTATTCCTTTACCGGATTAAACGGACTGGACTTAATTTAGTCCGAGGTTTTGGAATGACAAATCGGACTAAACAGACTAAAAGAGTTAAAATTAGTCAGCGGCTTAGTTTTAGACTGACCCCATTTCAAAACTGCCACTGGACTAAACGGTTGCCGCATGGGTCAGAGTGATGCTGACCTCAAGTATTCCACTTGCAACAATTGTAACTCAAAAATCAAGTGACTCATTACGAACTCATCATAAAATTAGTCATAACTTATGCCCCCCCTTGATTGCACTATGAAATTAAATTAAATTTACTAAAGAAATGCATAGTATCCCACATGGGGACTTTAAATGCACAAATGCGTCAATTTCAAAAATTGTGTCTTAATTTTAGTGACAATAAATTATATATCTACTTTCGAAAAAATAAATTAAAAATAAGAATCAGCAACATACCAACAGAAAATAAAATATGTAGAAAGTAATACCCCACTGTAATATGGACTAATAAACACGCCTGCCATCCTTAGCTACCTTATTTGTCATTACCAACTAAAAATCATTAACACATTTGACTTAATAATTACATGAACATATTCTCAAGAATAGGAGACTCGCTTTACAAAGTGCTGAGGTGTTTTAAGCAGCTTAAGACGAAAACTCAAGTTGTGTTTGAAAAGTAGACCCCTAATACGAACTAAAACTGAAGCAAATGCAAATAATTGTGGAAATTGAAAATGAAACTTCACAGGTCCTTTTTAATTAGTTTAAATTAAAATAAATTAGCATAACGGCTATATGTATGTATTGTCCTTTTGCAGTGACTTTTTCAACAGCGCAGCCAAGTAAAACAATTTTAGGATGAACACAATGGTAATTCAAAAAATAACATAGCAGCGTTTGCCACAAGGTAGCTAAAACTATTTTGTTAGGTCAGTTTTGAACTATCTTGGCGTGATAAACTCACACTAACGACCGTTAATGATCATGAAAAAGTCGTTACGCATAAGGTTTTGTGGTTCTGCAAAGTTTATGAACTTTCATGTTGAGTAATTTTTCAACTTGTGGCACACAATCTGCCGACAACGAGATTTAATAAAATTCTGTCGAGCAGCTCGAACTGAAATAAACTAATATATTTCTAGCTTAAACTTACGGTGATATTTAACTTTCGAAATTTTTACGACAATGAAAACACCATCATAAAGATATTAACAGCTCTAGTTTACATAGCACATTTCAAAGCAGATGTAATATTTTAAGACCAATTCACACCTCAATAATAACCTGAACACCTTTTACGAACTGGCCGCTTTCTTATGTAGTTACGACTACTTATAGGGTTACATTTTAAACCATAGGGAACATTCGTGTAGACTGAACTACAAAACTAACAAGCTTTCGGATTCATATTATCAGACTTCCAGTACATATTTGTGTAAATATATATTGTTGTGTAAATTTGTGTAAATTTGTGTAAAACATCCACTACATATTGTTGTAAATGAGAATTAGGGCCTATGAGACTCGGGGGCTGTGGTGTAGTGGTAGCATGCTTGACTTCGAAGCAGGCGACCCGGGTTCGATTCCCGATGATCTCAATCCATTTATGTAATCATTTTATTAATCCCCACCACGGCCCTGAAAACCTAAAAAATGGAGCTACATAATTCCTTTAATCCCCCCTATTAATCCCAACCGCGTTGTTTCTGAGGACTTAAAAACTGGTCCTAAGTCCTAACCCCTTTAATCCTCCCTATCAATCCGCACCACGTTGGCTCTGAGGAATTACAAAAATGGGCCTAATCCCATTAATCCCTGTTATTAATCCCCACCACTTTGCTCTGGTTACACGCGAGAATGGGGAGGGGAGTGAAGTGTTCAGACAGAAGAGGTAGATGGTCTCGCATAAATTGATTAAGGTAGGTAGGCTTAGAGGCACACACAAAACATTGCTGGCTCCAATGGGGCTGGCTACACAAACTACGGCCTGCCAAACCTAATAGTTCACCTAAAAAGTCTATGGTGCTACCAAAATGGCTACAATACTTGGCATGATGAGCTCTAGGGCTGGGCTGTGTAAGTTGTTGTCATGTGGAGACAACAAAGGGACAGGTATATATGCTAAACTGGCAGAGGTAGTAGTTTTATTGCACACTATTAAGTTCAGAGTGCCAAATACCGCAAAAGTAGAGTTGTATAGATAAATAATACCTTAATGCATACATAAGCAGGAATAAGTGTCTGGTTGCTTGAAAATTGCGTCGTGTGAACGTATTTTCGCAAGCAACTTCCAACCAACGCGCGTTGCTGGCAGATTGCCTGAAAATCGCGCTGGCTTCGCGTTGCATCGTGTGAGCCGGCCTTAATACGATAACCACTGCTTTTACTTATTTTGCCATACAGTCAACTCATGAACGTAAAAATCGTATACACAGCTGATCTGTAGATCACAGTTTGTTAACTTAAACTTTGGCTTCTAAATTACGAAAAAGATAGTTGATCGTCACTACCCACTCACTGAGACAACGATAATGTTTAATAACGCCGATAATACTATGTAATGTGCATCACTGTGCATTTGTAAGCTAGAGCTATCTACGTCAACTGGGCTAACATTTTGGACCCATTACTATACCCGATCCAATGGAATTAGGCTTCCTTTCATACTAAAGTTTAGGACAAAAGTTTAGTTGGACAAAAAGGTATCAGTCAAAGTTTTTTATGTTCCTATGTAGCTTTAGCAATGAAAATTTTTTAAATGCTTTTAAAATTAGTCAGGCTGAAATCAACAAGTTTAATTCGATAAAGGAATGTTTTTTTGAAAACACCAAAATAACCAAAAATTATCACAGCAAGCCGCAGGATAACTTTGCGCACATATAAATCAGTAACTTACTCAATATCAATACTCTTGGTGCAGTTTTGAACTTACATCACGTTTGCAGTTGAGCCAGTATCAAGAGCACAAGTTCACATCCTGCTGCCGGCCACTAAGACGTCAATAGCAATGCACACTACCACAAGAAGCCAAACGAAAAGCCAAGACAGCAAACAACCATAAACAATTAAATTAATAATCAGTATTTATACATTATCGAATATAAAATCATTACTAGTTATTCGAAGATTCGGCTCCCCAGGGTAGACATGAGATTGCGTGCTTGATAATTAATTGTCTTAATACTAATACTTAATACTCTATTATCAATACAATAACCAGAGTACCGACTAAAATTATTTGCTACAAACTCCGGAATCTGGAGTCAAAGCGGAGTCGGAGTCACTTGAATCCAGAGTATTTATTACTTTGCCTCCTGAATCAAGTGACGGCGACTCCGCTGTGACTACGGACTTTGTAGCACTGTAGCAATTAATTTTGCTCGGTACTGTTGTAATATATACATCAAGTATATAATGTTACAATCTCAGATAATGCTTTCTAGCATATGCAGCCATGAAGTAAAACTAAAGTCAAAGGAAACAATGCGAAAACCTAAATAAAAAATTAATCAAAATTGAAATAAAAATTAATCCTGTAACTGCTGTGTCAAAATCCTGCATATAAAAGCATATAAGCTAGCAAGAGCATGTGACGGTGGCTTACAACCAAAGAAATTATATTAGAAACAATCAGCATACCTACTTCTCAAAAAGACAACTTGAAGTCACGAAGTTTGAACTGAACTAGGTCAACTGGCAACCTGAATTAGCCACTGCCTTCCGCTGTTCAAAATCCAATGACAATTATTCCAAGCAATGCTATATACATTGGAAAAAATGTCTATATGTGAGCATTTTTTGGCAGATTACAAAGGAAGCTATTCACAAGTTTGGATTACGGAGACCAAATTATCTGATTAATAATAAGTCAACGCAAATTTTTTGAAATTGGAAGTTCATGCAATCATTATACATAGAAAAGAAATTCTAAGAAGAAATAAGAGAAAAATTAAAAAAAGAAAATTTTTTTGGTTTAGTGTTAATTCAGTTACTCTAATATAGTGGTTTAGTGTTAATTCAGTTACTCTAATATAGTTAATGAGAACTTGTGAACAATAATTCATAATTTTTTATCAAGTGTCAAATGTTTTTAACGATTTTAAGATTATGGTTTATAGTGCACTTTATACGGGATAAAAAACGCCAGGATACTCTTGGCATTAACCAAGAAAAAACAACAACAAAAAAGATGATAAGGTCAAATCTATGTAAACAGTTGTAAAACCTTACTAGATCATATATACTTGCCCGGTTCTCTCAGTAAATGGCCTAAAGACCGATTCAAAAAAAACATGTCACGTTGATTTTGGCGCGAAAAAAAACTGCTAGACTAGCTCACATGTCAAACTTTGGCGCTATCCAATTTCCTACAACTCTTACGGACAAGTATATATGAACAAAGGCAGTTTTTCCTGAAACAAACTTGATCGAAAATACAAACTTGTTTTTTTTCACTTATACTAGAAAAAACACGCAAATACTCTTGGCACATCGATCTTGTCATCAAGACTACACGCGCACATCATATTCACATACAGTACCGACCAAAATTACTTGCTGCAAACTCCGGAGACAAGGCGGAGTCGGAGTCTCTTGATTCTGGAGTCAACACTATAGTCACTATTATTATCATGCATGAATAAATTAATGAATACTAAAATTATGAAATTTCAAGCACATTATTCAACAATAATACTGTGCTGATCAGTGAGCAAACAAAAAAATTGCATTAAGCAGTCGCTTGCAAAAAAAAGAAATAAGCAACACCAAACTGTGTGTATGTACATTACACTTTTACTCCAGAAACAAGTGACTCCGACTCTGCTTTAACACCAGAGTCAGTTGCAAGTAATTTTGGTCCGCACTGTACTCTTGCTACAACAACGACCCCATAAACAAGAGTACACGCTAGCGTGAGCCACATGTACTCTTGCCAGCAGAGCCAAGCCAAGCAAGGAATGTAATAGTGTCTGTGATGAGCTTGCAAATGAGAGGTTTGGGCACTCACTTGCTGAACAGCAGGAAAGCTGTATAAGAACGGTTGCGCACATATCTCCGCATTACAGGAGCAAATCACACGGCTATTGTCTGAGCTAGATACGGCCTAGCAGTGCACAGATAGGGTGGAAAGAAATACTGATGAACTTTTGTTCTAATGGGGAACTTGGAAGATTGCACTGTGTCCAAGTCTAAACATGCTTCTGTTGAGAGAATTGGAACGTCGTCATGAAAAACACTTCTTCAAAGTTGAGGCTTGGCAAAAATTATTGGATCCGAACCAGAGATTTCATAATAAAAAGAATAAAGTTCGAGAAGACAGTTCAATCGACGAATTTAATAGTAAATTTTTAATAGCAGCGAACCAATTACGTAGTGATTGTTTATGTTAAAAAACATTTCCAAGGAGTAACGCCTGAATCAATGCTACAGCCGGATCACACTGGTAATATAACAAATGCATAAATGCATAAAACAAAAATACATAAAAAACAATATCGAAGTGTCTGCTAAAGATTAAAACTCAAAAAATAATCAAAAGCGACGCTACATTCCACTGAAGTAGGTAATATAAAATTGACTACAGTATTATAATGTATAAAACCAATATGACAAAACTACAAGCTACCTACACATCTACATAAAACATTAGACTGCTATACGAAAGAAAATAACTTAAAGCATCACCCTGCTATAAATGAAAAGTTATCAGTAAAAACATTAATTCACATTTTCTTGTGCTCCTTTTATAAACAAAACCTTTCCCATACGTACTAAATATTACAAAAACTGTACTGTTAGTGCTATCAAGAGTACAATTAAGGCAAGGCAAGGAGTACAACTACAAGCACGGCGACTTAATCTGTCAAGAGTACAGCATAAGAAATCACCAACTACAACGACAGTAAATTCTAGTCTATCAAGAGTACATCTAAGTTGCAAATAACCCAACTCCACTGCGTAATGTGCTGGTAATGGGCACCGCACACACATCCATCATGGGCCGCCGCCGTAATCTCACCTGCACTGAGCCACGCGCCATTTTTCATTGCTCTGAGTACGGGTCAATATGAGGGCGTAGCAAGAGTACACAAAAACCGATAAGGGTACATAGTTTTACGGTACTGAACGGACTAGGCTGGCTCAAACAAAAGTCTGGGAGTGGATATCGGACTATGGGAGAAAGTCTGGCCAAAAATTTCTGAACCCTTAGGGCCTATTTCTTTGCCGGATTAAAGGGTTAATTTTAATCGGACTAAACAGTTTAAAAATTATGCCTAAAAATGCCATTCCAAAACTTCTGGATTAAACGGACTTGATTTTAAGCGCGCTGCTTTTTAATCGGACTAAATGGACTTAACTATGCACGCTAAATCCGTGTAGTCCAAAGGAAGTTTTTGATGCGGCTGAGATTAAAACTAAACCGCTGACTTTTTAAGTCTTTTAGTCTGTTTAGTCCCATTTGTCATTCCAAAACCTCGGACTAAAATAAGTCCAGTCCGTTTTATCCGGTAAAGGAATTAAACCGGATAAAACAGGTGGCGTTATTATTTTCTATAGACTAATCCCTGTACTTTTAGTGCCAGAAATCTGTTCTTTTCGTAATCAAATCAAGTGTTTTCTATTGTCTCAGAGTTCAGTAATTTTAGGACAGACTTTAGTTGTAAGGTCCTTGGTATTTTTTTGCCCGATGCAAAACCTTAACTACCACCAGCCTGTAAATGATTTAACACCTGTGCACAATATTAAGCCTAGTTAAATTAATTTACAGGTGTTGCATAGAAAGAGGAGTCCAAATTTAGAAAGAATGAAAGAAATGGCACCGGGAATCGAACTCGGGCCACCTGCTTCGAAGTCAAGCATGCTACCACTACGCTACAACCCCGAGTCTCATAGACGCTAATTCTCATTTACAACACAGGGACTAAAAAATCCCGAAGTTTTGGAATTACATTTGTAAACATAGTACCAAGAGTACATAATAGGAAGAGTGTGACACTGGCCACGTTTGTGGCCTAGCAGCGCGGACATGCTGCGACCATTATCTCCCGAAAAAGGCCACAACTGTGGGGGGGTCCCCCCCCTCAACCGTGGGGGGGACCCCCCCACAAACGAAGGTATACCCTCAACTAAGGGGGGGGACCCCCCCCCACAAACCAGACCATAGGTCTCAAACGTGGGGGGCCCCCCCACAAATGAGTGAAAACCCACAAACGTGGGGGCGACCCCCCCACGTTTGAGACCTATGGGCTGGTTTGTGGGGGGGTCACCCCCGCAGTTGAGGGGAAAAAACCTTAGTTTGTGGGGGGGGGGGTCCCCCCCACGGTTGAGGGGGGGACCCCCCCACAGTTGTGGCCTTTTTCGTGATATAATGGTCGCAGCATGTCCGCTGCGGCCAAGCTGGGGTGCTGAAGAGTGGCATACTCTTCTTATTATGCACTCTTGATAGTACATAGGTAGTCACGGTGTCACATGAACAACTAATCGCAAACCGTACCAAAATTCGATCTAATCAGTTAATTAACTGCAAGTATTCTAAGTGTACTACAGTTAGATATATATCCATGGAGCCAAATGCTATCAATTTATCAGAGAACAGAAAAATCATACTCATTGGGACAAAGTAAAATGGGAACAACGCACCAAGTTCCAAGTATAGGAATGCAGTAAGTCCCAAGTTTAGGCTGTATAACCTATTGGATTAAAATAACTTAACTAAATCCGCGTCATAATTTCATTCCGAAACCATGTTTGAGCTACATCTAAGTAAAAGCATGCTGCAGGAACATGTAACCTTCAACAATGAAATAAACTCTTGTAGTCCAACTAATAAAAAATAATTCCTCAAGTTCGATACTGACCACGAGAAATAATATAATTACTACAAAAAAACGTATGTAAGAATGCTTTTCTAACTGATAGCTTAATGTCTGATCAAAAATTGCCGAACCCTGAGACAAAACAGGTGCCGCGATTTTTGTGACAAGTCGTTGTGCTCTTGATGCCATCAATTCGTAGTTAAATCGCGTGTTTCTTATTGTTTCAGGGTCCAGCATTTTTTGGCCAGACTACAATCTGACTAAAAATACATGCACCACTTTCATAATTTTAGTGGCATGACTTCTGCGAAGACTCTTGACAGTCAAAATCTATTCTTTTCGTAACGAAATCACATGTTTCGGTTTCTCAAGTGGTGCAACTATTTTTTGTCAGTCTTTAGTGAACACCTTAGACAGTTTATATCTCCAAAACCCACCCGACAGGAATTCCCACCAGTTCCCTGATCCGGGCCATGGTTTCGAACTTGTGATCGTCGATGGTGGGTATGGCTTCATCGGGGGGTTCATAGGCCCCTGCCCCCTCCGCCGCCCCAAACGCACTGAGCACTGAGGCCGCTGCCGTGAGGGGGGAGGGCACTGGACTTGGGCTGTCTGCCTGTAGCCCCCCCACCAACCCAGGGGGCAGTCGCGTTTTGGACCGCCTTGCTCCGGCAACCCCCTTCATTACAAACCAATCAATGTCATCGATAGCCAATCAATTAATTAAGCATATAATCAATAGATCAATAGATCGATATGAGCAATAGAAATGTCAATATGACAAAAATAGGATACTGTAAGGGGTAAAATGGGTAGAAGTAATTAATATATGAATATATATGTCATGATAATGATGCTAGTATAGACTTTGCCTTATCCACAATAGGATTAACGGATTAGGATATGGCCTGTTCTTTTGGCTGATTGAAAAAACAATTGTATCTGATAACATAGTTTTACTCCAGTCAACCTAAGCAAGCTATATTTTGCCAAAATTCAGTGAGATATTATTAAGCTAATTTTTTAAGTTGTTTGATTATCCAAAAATAAGCAGATTTACGTTATTAAAAATGTTACATCAGAACAAATACAGAAGATGCAATATACATTCATACAGAAGAAAGCAAAAAAATCGCTGAATAACTCTTCATCAATTTCTTACTACTTAGGGCTTTTTTCCTGAAATAAACTTCACTGGACATAACTAAAACGGAATTGAGCGAACTCACGCGGACGTTCGATGCAATTTAAAGTTCAATCGAGTATAATTTTGTTTTCCTATTTTGTCAAAAATTTTCAAAAACCGCCATATATTATGTTGCTAAAACATGGGTGGTATTTCATCGGATTCGAGAAAGGAGTGGTCCAAATGACACAAATAGACGAAGGCAATCAAAATGAGTACGAAAAACCCCTTTAAGTTCGCCCACCGTGTTATAAGGTTAACGGTAGACTGCACCAACCGGATTACCTAAAGATTAGCTTAAACCAATGTAGCTTAGGGTTAAAATCTTGAAATCAGTCAAGTCCGCTACATCAATGAAGATTAGCACAGTTGGCGGTTAAGCTTTAGTTGCAAACTGAGGTTTGACTGATATTTATCCGGGATTTAACTAAACAGCTTCAACTGAAGTTAAGCTTCATCTCAGACTTAAGTTAATCCGATTTGGTGCAGTCTGCCGTTAGTCTGGTAAACAATGACCCCACACGGCGCCAGAATGGTCTTGAATCGGAGCACAGCTTCAGGGAGTATATAAAGGCAGGCAACTAGTGGTGTGGTGTAAAAGAGGACTGGCCGGGTCGGGCTGCGCTGGCTGGTATAATTAGGTGGTGGTGTTGTGCATTTGGAAGTCGGTAATGAATTTTGGTGATGGCAATCTTTTTTGTGCGGCTCCTAATTGTCTTGCCGCAGGATAGCTAATCCCGGCTAAGCACTGCGGCCCCCTAATGGGACTCCGCCATAAGCCGACGCCTCCCTTCCAATCAGCCCGGCCACAGTGCCACCGTGCCACAACTATGGCTCATCCCACTACTTGCTCTTGGTAGATAGCTAAGGTCCAAATCCTAAAGTGGATTAAACGGATTAGATTAACATGTGTCCAGCCACTACTCGTTTTTTATAAAATACTAATGCCTTAATCCTAAGTTGGACTAAGCGGATTAGATTAACATGAGTGTACCGACTACTTGTTCTTAGTATGATGCTAAGGACCGATTCCTCAAGTGGATTAACTGGATTAGATTAACATGACGTGTTCACCCACTACTAGATTTTAGTAGAGTGCTAAGGACCGATTCCTCAAGTGGTTAAACCGGATTAGATTTAACATGACGTGTTCACCCACTACTAGATTTTAGTAGAATGCTAAGGTCGATTTCTAAAGTGGATTAAACAGATTAGATTAACATGTGTTCACCCACTACTGGTTTTTGGTAGAATGCTAGGGTGAATTAAGTGGATTACATTAACTTTTGTTTTACCGACGACTTGTTCATGGTAGAATACTAACAGTTAAATCCTAAAGTGGACTAAACAGATTAGATTAACAATCGTACAGTGGATAAATTGGATTAGATTAACAATACTGCAGTGGATTAAACGGATTATATTAATAGTTATTTGCTTATTAATCTGACAACATGCAGTGTATAAATGATTCTGAAACATAACAGCCCTTAATTGTTTAAGTCAGATTAAACGGTTTACATAAAAAAAATGGTATGCACCATATTGAGAGATACATGTTTGCATGTATACGAACTGAACTGCACCAAACTTTGCTAATGCAAAAAATTAACCCATTGGGCCAGCTAGTTTTTTAGAAATAGCACGAAAGAATATGGACAAGGGCGAGGCCAAAGACACGTACAATTCGGTCTCCAGTATATGAAGCTATGATACTTAGGGTGGACTGCAGCAAATCGGATTAACTGACAGATTAGCTTAAACCGATTTAGCTTAAGGCTTAAATTCCTTAAATCGGTTTAAGTCCGCTGCACCAGTGAAGATTAGCGCAGTTGGCGCTTAAGTTTTAGTTGAAAACTGGAGTTTAGCAGCGATTTAGCTGAGATAAAAATAAATCGATTTAACTAGAGATTAGCTCCAGCTAATCTGATTTGGTGCAGTCCACCGTTAATCGCATAAAAAAATCACGGTTCCATCAATTTGCTACAGGATTCTTTCTAAAAATTTTCATTACACTTTTCTTGCACGAACGACCTTATGAATTTATGTAATTAGGTAACCCTCAAAAGTAGTCAAGAATTGGGTGTGGGGGATCAGAGAAGAGAAAGATGCCAAATTCCTGAGCCCTAAGAATTAAATTTATATGCCAGATTTCACCTCGAGTAGGTACATTATTTAACCACATGAAACTGTTGTTATGAACTAGTCATATGTAGTGTTCAAAAGTTTTGTGAACTTACAAACTAATGATAGTCAGACTTTGTTTTGGTTTTGCGACTATACTATTGTGTGATTACTGTATATACAATCGGCTGACTGTGCTAGAGTCGTATTATCTATAACAACAGGTTATGATGGGCCCAGCCTAAAACGACTTTTTTGGGCGGAATCTGGAAAGTTTGGGACTTTGGCAATTGCTTTACTTATTGGCGGTAACATTTATCCTTTTAATTTGATTTTGTTGGGTAAAGAACGGACACTGAGTCGACAATGGCGGATATTTCAAAAGTAAAAGTTGATAAACTTTCAGGCAGTAATTGGGAGAACTGGAAGTACCGGATGACTTGTGCTTTAAAGGGGCAGCGGTTATGGAAGATTGTGGAGGGCACGGAAGTGCTGCGGCCGGACGCTGATGCGGTGACAAGAGAGGTTTTTGAAGACAAAGAAAACCAGGCTCTTGCGCTGTTAGCCGGTGCAATTTCCAACTGCCAGTTGCACATTGTGCGGATGCACAACAATCCAAAAGACGCCTGGGATGCTTTGAAACGTCACTATGAAAGAGACTCAGTAGCCAATAAGTATATTGTGAAAAAGCAATATTTCCGCGCCGAAATGAAAGAAGGGACCCCGCTGCAAGAGCATTTGCACTATATGCAGGATTTAACGGACAAGTTGGCCGCACTGGGAGCCCCTGTTGCCGAGGAGGACCAGATTGTGACGTTACTGGGCAGTATGCCAGAGAGTTTCGCCACAACTGTCGAAGTCCTCGAAAGCCAACAGAACCTCGTTCTGGACGATGTGCGCCAGTCGTTGCTCCAGAAAGAAAAAAAATTGAAAGCCTCAACACAAAGAAATGGTGGTGATTCTCCTGAAGCAGCTCGACAGGCAGCTACGAGAAACAATCGAATTGTTTTCATGTGTCACGGCGGTGGGGGCGAAGGGCATATACGTCAGAACTGTCCAGAACTTTTTCGGTAATTGAGCACGGCACAACAGAAACTTTTTTAATAAAAAATAATACACAATCCATTTATATTCAATAATCGAATTAAAATTTACCGAAACACGTGATAAATGATTTCAATGATGCAAAAAGTTACAGGAAGTAATTCAGCGAGTTAAAAAAGTCATTTTTGCAAGTATATATTGGTTTAATGTTCACAATACCACAGGGAAATGCTTTGTATCAGAAAGGAAGGTTGATTAGGCCAACAGTAATTAACCTTTTTCGGAGAGAGGTTTTTGGGAAAAAAAGAAAAAATGCTCCGCTAGCTTACTGACAAAGATTTTTTTACAAAAATCGATGTCTAAGGTCTCAGTTATTAACACGAAAAATTAAAATAACAAATAAGAATAAGATGGACCTTCAAAAAAACTGGCTTACAAAATAATAAATAAACACAAATAGAAACAATGTCAATTTCATAGTTAAATAGTACGGTACCGTAATGATTTCGGTAAATCGCTGGTCTCTTGGCCATATTTTTTTAACGTTAAATGAATAAAATATTAAAAATCAGAAACATAAATTTTGAAAATTTTGAAAATTTCCAGTCAACAAACCCAGCACAACTAGAAATCTGATTTGCAACCGAAAAACACTTTGCTTATATATTCCATGGTTACTAAACTTTTTATATTCTAATTTGGAGCACATGCTCTTGAAAAACCTTTGCTCAAAAAAGAAGCATGTTTGTTTCAATAACTGTTCGTTTAAATTCAGATACAATTATGTACAAAAGTATCTAAGTTGGTACTGCTCTAGCAAAACAAGAATAATAATAA